>CM052166.1:2135723-2164544 GCA_028455555.1 Augochlorella aurata | reverse complement strand
CGTAATTAGCTGTTTAACATAAATAACTCTCATAATAAACGCACATGAATCATTAGAAAATAACGACGAAACTTTAAAGACGGTCTACGTTTATAACATCCTTGTAAACGAAGATTGAATAATAAGGTAATGTTAAACTGGATAATTATCAGAAAATAGTCATTATTGTAATTGTCCATTAGTTCCTTTGGGTAAAACGTTCTCCATTTTATTACCCACACGATTCATTCCATTTCGGCTTCAGCTGTAGAAGCTCTATTGCTAGAATGTTGTCATTCACATTGCTTGCTGGTGGTCCACAAAAATGTTCGTACACCTTTACAAGCGTAATAACTTTTATAAAATTGGACTAAATTACTTACATTTTTCGTGTATGATACAAGGACTAGTCTACTGGACAATAGCCAAATAAGTCTTTTTAATTTTAATAGTGGAATGACCCAAAATAAAAGACTCACGTTTTTCCTTTAATTTTTTTTATTTGAGTCTAACGAAAATTTGAAAAATGCGTTCTTATAAATTTAAGAAACCTGAATTTTAATTTTTTTATCATTCCAATAACACAGTTAAAAGAAGTTATTTTGGTCGTTGGACAGTAGACTAGATGCTCTAACATCTGCAAAAAATGTCAGTCGTTTAGTTGAGTTTTCGAAGGTATACGAAGGTATAAGGTATTGTAGCTGTTCGGACATCGATTAGCGAAAAATCATGCTCCTTTTATCATCGATCCGCAATGGTTCTCCGAAGCATCGCAATTTCACTGACGAAACAACTAGTCTACTTTTCCCTTTAATTGTCGTAGGAGCTCGACGAGGAACTTTCTTTTTTTCCTCGTGCCTCGCAGTGACATTTGCGTGTAGCCAAACGGGGGTACGTTCGGATCGACACGCTAGACGACAATTAACTCGACAAACCGTGCAACCGCCATCCTCTCACTCCGCTGTCGTTGTATCGGGTCCCTTCTTTGCAGCCGAAGAGGGTGTAAACCCGTCATTATCCTGATTATTCTTCCATGCCGCCTAATCACAACCTGTCACTCGTGTCATTGTTTCACTATGGATCATTACCTTCTTTCTTTTTCTATTTTCGCGTCGCGTCTCCGAACAGAGCGTCGTGATAGGCAATGTACTGTTTTGTCGCCCCCATCGATATCGTCGACCATTCGCCCTGAACTATTTAGCATTACATGCATGCTCTTTAGCTCGGCCGATCAAGTCCATTAAGGGGAAAAAGGGGAATAAATTAAAACTTTGCCAGCGTACAATGTATCGACAAAACTTTTTCCGCAGCTGTAGCACGCCGAGTTCGAGCCACTTCTGAGGAATAGAATTTTAAGTGTCGACGTATTGCATTCTGATATTACGCAAGAATTTTTTCAACTGCCTCGGCAGTTCGAAACGCCGCGCGTTGTACAACGCGTCTCGAATGCTGGTATATTTATAGACGCTTGTCAAAATTCTTATTAATAACTATACGTTTGTTGGAGCGGACGAGCCTTGTCTTATTATAAACACGTGTACGCATTGCCTGAAATTTTAATCTGCTGGGTTCGCAAGCTCCCGAAAATCTTTCGAAATCGGCGAATTCTTTCTCGCGTCCGAAAGTTTTCCAAAGCGAACATAGTACATTCGGTTCGCGAATGAGCAAAGGAGCGCGTAACATATATACAACACTCGATCACACCCGAAGTTGGCACTACATCATGTCCATCACGGGAGCTATTTTTGTCCACCGTGTCGGAGAAATATCTGCGGTCCCCGTTTCAACCGATAACATCGGCGAAATAATCGATGATCGCCGTTGTAATGAAACACTACCGTATTTCGGGCCGTCGTGGCGCGCGGCACGGCTCAGCTCAGCTCGGCGGTCGATGCTATTGGTTCGGTTATAATGACTTCTGTAAACTTTTAATGAGAGTGACTGCGCGTTTTCGGGACGACTAGAAGGTGCCGGTAGCTGGTCGATGCTGGCATAGTGGGGCGAGACTATAAAACGGTTACCAGGATGAACGACGAGTCGCGACGAGACGCTGCTCGCAGAAGAAGAAGAAAAAGGGTGCGGGAACGAGCAAAGGAACAAACGCGTTGATCGCGGGAGCGAAAGAGACGGGAAAATATAAAATAGCGGGCGACGTGTACCAGTTAGACTATATGCTCTAATTTTAGGCGATTGCCTCGCTCCCTCACCCGAGGATTATAATTAGATACAAAAATACCCGACCGCCACCCACCCACCACCCACCGACAAGCCGGCATGTCGAGCGAAAGCGCGGGTGCGTTCACGAATCCCGGATCCGAAAGCTGTACGAAGCGCCATTCGCGTTGTTGTACTCACATTCGTTCTATTCCCTTTGGCTGTCGTTGTTGTCGTCTTCGTCGTCTTCGCCGTCTTCGTCGTCTTCGTCGTGCTCGTCCTCGTGCAAGCTAGCTCGTCGCGCGGATCGTCCAAGAAAAGGGGGTTCCGCTCCACTTCATCTTGTCTGGTTAATTATTCAGCCCGGCATTCTCTGTGACTAATTGTTAATTTTTAACCACTAATTCTCCTTTACGTCGCCTCCGAGAAATCTTCAGTATGTTATAGAAGAATATTCGCGTACCCTTCGTCAATTCTTTGAACTGAGTCTGTGACTTTGTAAATGTGAAATTTATGACAGGGTTGGGCATATTTTATTCGCATAACGGATAACGAATACTACTTTGTCAGCACGTTTTACTCAAAATGTTATTCGAACGAAACTTTATTCGAAAAATTTATACGAAATGTTGTTCGAATCTTTATTTGAATAATGCCTAACTCTGTTTTGCAGTCAGTTTTTTGGTTTTTGCTTGCATTTACTTTGCGGT
Organism: Augochlorella aurata; assembly: GCA_028455555.1. Lineage (NCBI taxonomy): Eukaryota > Metazoa > Arthropoda > Insecta > Hymenoptera > Halictidae > Augochlorella > Augochlorella aurata. The sequence continues at coordinate 2,161,701 of CM052166.1, read as the reverse complement.
AATGCATATTTCGCAATATATTTGTAAGGATTATTACTGGTAAATTTAATATTTTATGAGAAAAACGAAGCAATTTTATGATAGTTATTTCTTAGGACTCTAACGCGAATTGATTTTCATACAAAAATTACAAGAGTCCAATCATTGTACATTGTAGAAATAGTACACACACTTATTTAAAATGAAGTGGAAAATCAGTAACTGGATTTTAATGCGTCTGGAAAATTCTTGCACTAAACTCAGATACTGTTGATGATTATGTGACACTGCATTTTATACATTTGCGGAGGAACTGAATATGAAACGCAAAACAATGAAAAAAGCATCAGAAGAATTTAATTCTTTATTTGATTCTAAATCTTATTTTAATGTAATTGTTAGTAATGTAATAACTTCATCTTCGCACGAAAGATCTGCAATCTGATTGTCACTGAAAAGAATTATAATAGTGAACGTATTAGTATTTGCATAGAAACAAGTGCAAACATTACGAATTCATCGTCGTGGATATTTGTCGCTGAGAATATAAAGGTGTGCTGTGACGTTATACCCCGGATATAGACGGATTTTCGTAGATCATTGACTTGTCTTGGTAAAGCGGTTCATGGAAGTCGCGAATTGATTAGTCGGTAGAACTGGTTGTTAGTTTCTAAGAAACCATCGTGTACATGCAGCTGGTTAGTCCCGCTATGAGCGGTTAATACTTATTCACGAGGCGGATAAATAATTAATTAGCATGATTGGAAAGGATTGATCAAAGAATGTAGCAGCTGGTATCGGGAAACAACGCGTTTATTTACCCCTCGTAGAGTCTAGTCTAATATAAGACTGTCAGGCTTGTTTAGGATAGCAGAGGGGGTAACCGTCCCTAATGCAGAGGGGATAATTATTATACGAACTAATCGATACTTCGATGAACGACTCGGTTCTTTGTCGAAGGAAAAAGCACATTCAGCTTCTTCACGCCGAGTTCAATAGCACAAACGATATTCTTTAGCTTTTCAAAATGAAGAACTTTATTGCGAGTTACTAGAATCGTAGTGACGTAGCAAAAAGGAACATAGCTTCCATTTCATTTTCCAGCCCGTTTATAATAGACTGCGTTGGAATTTATTTCTACTGCTGTTCTCCAAGATTCGAAATATTTAATTAACAATCATGATCAATATTAACGACGGTTCTTCTATTTATATATTTTTATTGTTACAATTTTATTCGAACTTTTTATGTGCTACTTGTCATTGTTCACCTGAAAATTACGAATGAATTCCGTAAATAATATCTTTGATGATACAATTTCACTTATTTATGAGTTAGTATTAATTACTAAGTCGTCGATGACAAGGATCTGATCGCATTATTCTTGGCTTGCAGGCTGATGAGATTTTTATACTCCCAGAAAATCTGTTATTTCTTTTTAATTTTGAACTGTTGCTACAAAATTATTGCGAACATGTTAGAGATTGATAAAAGTATTGCATTCCTTTAAAAATAAATAAATACACATTAACAGAATTTGACGATATTGTCAGAAGAATTATAATTTGTTTAGCCAGAAGTTTTTAAAAATCAACAAATTTATTTAGTTTAATATAAACTGATAACATCGATATTTACTAGATTGTTTGTGAACTTTCATTGCAAGCGTAACTTGATAAAATAAACGAGTAATAGCCACGTTTAATCGACGTACGATGGACGGAAATTACTGTTGACGCAACAACACGTCACACTTTAAAATGTTTCGTCATGTTAGTAATAAATTCATACTTATTTACATACTTCTACGTATCGTCGGCTCAGCCCGGTCGAACTATTAATAATTCCGATAATTACCAATTATTTTTAAATGCCAAGAGTCTAGAGTTAATTTTGGTACGTGAGCTCACGCCCTCCCGCGCTGGCATCTTGCGTGTATGCACAATACTTAGCTATGCACTGGCCAGTTGATATTGCAAATACTGTTTAAATAATTCGCTACTTTCGATCATTTTCCAAATGCACAATTTTTGTATACCTCCATACGAGCACTAATATACATTTACACCTCCGGAAACTGTAAAGTATTTCTCAATGGGGTATTTTTATTCGCTTGGCAGCTATTGGAATTTTAAGGAATGCAGTAGTTAAAAATACGCTAAGTAAATAATCAAATTAAGCACAGTAAACTTGTGTAATAGAAGTTATAAATACGGCGAAGACACTTACACAATGATATTTTAGAATTTAAACATTTTAGAATTTAAACTATGAATGATTCTTTCCACAAACTGTTTCAAACATAGGAAAACGTTATGCGTTAAATCCAATTTAACCTTGGATTCTATGATCTTCTCTAAATTTCGATGTACTGTAAATGCATCACGTTCTACAGTTTATTCTTGCAACGGATAATTGAATCGTCACTCATGCAATATGGAACACTAATTATTGTAGGAAAGAGATATTCTATTTGTACTAGAAAAATCTATATGGCATATTCCCTCGAGCCAGATCGACGTACAGGCGTGCGTTTCTTGAAACATTTCTATTTTTTGGTTTCATTGGTAGTATATTTCGTATCAAGTGGTGTGTATTGTTTTATGTGTGCTTATTAGATCTTATTGGAAAGTAGAGAAGTTTATAACTTCGTTGTCATAAATAGCGAATTTGTTTAAAAGAATTATTGTTTCGAACGAAATGGCATCGCAAAATATGTCAGCATGCTCTTCAACTACCGAATCAATAACACTAATCGAAGGTAACGACAACGACGTTTGAACAGAATCTTTTTAGGAGACAGTGACAATGATTATGCTCAGCAAGAGAATACAGTATTTGTATTAAATGAATTTCAGCAGGGCGACAATAACCAGAAAGAGAACAAAATTCCCTTCAAAACAATTGTTGGAAGGCATGTCATAGAAAAGATACCTGTCACAGGTAAAAAAGCAAAACGTAAATGCGTTGTACACACCAAAATCAGTAGAATAATGAAATCAATTTGACGTCCGAACAATGAAGTGGAACTGTTTTGAAACCTACAAAATTCCTAATATTCTTATTAACATATTATTGCTGAATAATATAAAACATTAAAGGTAATGTAATATAAAAAGTCACAACGCAAAGTACTGAATTTCCATAAATTAATTATCGCTTAAGCTAATAACGAACTCGTACGAAATTATCGGCTGGAGGGGTTGAATATCTTCAAGAAGTCCTTGAAGACCTTCTCCGCAATTTTTATTGTCCATCAATTTTGCCGTTGGGCAGGAAAGTTATGTATCTGCACAGCTAGTTGATCGGAAAAACAGCGATGCAGGTACGTCCCGGCGCAGCAAACGCGTCCTGAAAGTTTAACGAGGTCTGAATCAGATGTTTCAGCCCTTGAGAAATTCTACCGAATGGAAGCATTGCGCTATCGGGTATTTCAAAGTAAAGGGAATGGTTGATGCGTCGGGCATAGTTGTCCGCCGGTATCGAGGGCCCATGGAAAGTGACTCTTCTCGTGAATAGTCGCGCGTATCTACGTCAGGTTAGGTTTGTTACAATACCAAGTTGGTCGATCCCACAGCCCTAGTTGATTGCTGGTTAAAAGATCACCGGAGTGTGACAGGGCCGTTTCTCTCCGGCGGGCGCACACGCGTACCGGTGACACACGAGGACGCGAAAGAAGGAGCGAACAAGAAGAAGCGGAGGGTGCAGAGGGAGGTGGTCTCCGAAGGAGTGTGGGAGGAGTGCACTGAGGAATCATGGTCTCTAATTTTTACGGTGCACCTACATGCGCGTCCGATGTCTCTATATTTACAAGTACAAGTAGCCGGTCATTAAATCCGATAATTAATCACAATCGTCTCTATTAACGGGGAAGGCTTAATTGCTGTTATCCACGCCGCGATCCGCTACGAAACGGGGCGGCGGCGTGGAAGACGGGGCCGGAGGTGGGTCCGGCCCAGGATGTGACTGAAGAATGGGCCCGTCGATCGTCCGCCCGCCTTTTCATTTCTTCGTGACGGGCCCGGCTCTGTCTTTCGCCGCACTGTGCCGTGCCGCGCCGCGTCGGTTGCCGTGCGAAACCGGCGACCAAATTTCACGGTTTAGAATTTAACGCCCAACTCGAAACGGATGTGTCGCGCCGTCTCGGCTGCGCGTTCCCAGGCCGAGGAAATTCTACTGTTGCGGAAGTTCTGTCTTCCTGTCTGGCCAACACGATCGAACAGTTTTCCGTTGCTCGATTATTCAAATAATTCACGATACGCGCTAACCCGTAGCACTCGGAAGATTTTTCTGGTATACCTATCAGCGACTCGCAGCAATTTTACAAAAATTGTAATTTCTGACAAGAAATTATTATTTTGTGTTTTCCGTTATATATTTTACATGATTACCTTGTTCTTTTATTATGTTATCTAGCTGCGTCGTGTCGGCGATATCCGAGTGCAAAGGGTTGATCTTTCGAAATGATTGCAAACAATTAGGATTTTATGATGTGGTAATTTGTTACTAAAAATACTTGTGCCAGATTTAATGTCCGGACGGATTTTCGTAGATCATAGTTTCTGAAGACAAACAGTTACTTACATATAGAAATTAATTCGACGTTCTTTCAGTGAATCGATTAATAAATTCAATTTGTGTAGAATCTCGATCTGTTATGTCTCTGTATTATTATTTTCTACGTTATTTTATAGTATTGGTATTTTTTTGGGAGGGGGAGACTTCAGTACTATTTAGATAGAAATATTTTGAATGGATATTAAATTGAAAATACATGTAACGATAGGTATTTTCAATTAATCTTCTCATTATGAATTTATAAAGTATATTTAAATCGTTTGTTGGACACAGCATCGAATTAATTTTAAGCAACTTATTTTCATAATTTAGATATTTTTCTACTTATATCTTTACTTGAATAAAGTGCAAGGATGGAAGTATATTTCAGAAAATCATAGTAAAATTTTATTGAAAAAAATTCAATATGTATAGGTGTATTGTGGATCTTATTTATTCTTGATGAAAGTTGATTTCTAAATTATTCTTTTAGCACCCTCTAGGATAGTTTCAATTAACAAAAGAGAAATCTATGTAAAATCCATACTCGATCTAAATAATTAATAATCGATAATTCATCATCTTCTAAATTATTTATTCTATAACAAAGTATGTTAGATGAAACAAATAATAGTTCGTTGTTCTCAATTTTGAAAACTAGAGTATGTTCTGATTTCTTTTTGAATAAAGTCTAAAAAGAACTGAGTTATTCTGGTATACGTCAATCAAATCTTGTAAATATAAAAAGCCGTCAACGAAACAATATTTCATTAAACCTGAGTCTCCTAACGATTAGCTAGAAATAGTTACAATCAACCGAGTAACCCCGCCAAAGAACATTTTGTCCTCAAAGAAGCAATATCTTGAAAAAACTAAAATTCCATTATCTTCCACAAAACTCAGCATTCCATAATTTTCTGCGTCGAAGAACGAAAGTAGTCGGCAGTTGTGAGAAACTGGCAACCGGGAGAGATGGTTAATTCTAATGAGGAGCCAGAAGAAATCGTTAAAGACTGCGATCGATCACCGGCTACGATACACTCTTTTCCTCGCGAATAGCTGCGCAATAAGAAATTCCATGTTACTGGTGACATTCGATCCAGCTACTAATGCACAAGACATAATAACAGGGTGAGCAAGTTATTGCGATACATTTTAATGCGCGGAAGGTATGCTACGTGTTTACGTCCACGTAACTCTCACGAGGTAACGTCAAAGCTCTACGATGCCGAAGGAATATGGTTACACGGACGAACCACGGGCCTGTACGTGTACACGTTTCCAGACGTTGGTAGGTCCGGCACAAAAACCTAGGAAGCTCGCACACCGACGACAATGCCTCGTGCACGACCATCTACTTACTTTAGTGGTCAGCGCGGAAGAAAAGAATTAGCTAGACGGGGGCGCGTCTCATCTAGGTCACCCACACAGCCGACTCTGCCCGCCACCAACACTTACATATCACACACACGCGGTACACATACTCGAGGAGCCTCATTACGGTGCCACGGTGGCGAGGGGTTGTGCAGCAAAAGAGGCGAGCGTTAATTAAGAACAGACTCGCCACCCTCTAAGTAAGGAGCACTGACCAACCCTCCTTGCCCCCGGCCCCTTCCCGCACACGGCGAGCTTACTTCCTTACCCCCCGGTTCCCTGCACACTTCACCACTCCTTCATGGTTGCTACTGCAGTGACCCCGCATCCTTCCCCAGCTTCATTCTGAAAGTAAGAACGCCGAGAACTGTATAGGAAGACGGAAAACGAGGGAAATACGAAGAACAAGCATAGAACGAATAGAAAGTAGTCGGGCCGAGATAGGGTAAAAAGTGCCGGAGTTGAACGATATCCTGGAATCTTCCGGCGAACTTTGACCTATCGAAGGTCCTTTTCAAATTTTCTCGGATTTTTGAACGGTATTAGATACACGATTTTGTCGGGGGGAAACTACCCTTAACAGGTTCACTGTCACACGTGTGCGACGTAACTTGTACTTTACTTAAAAATAGATGAATTTATTTTGTTAAACTGTTTTAACATTTCGTAGTAGGAGTATGTTTCATATCATCGATTATTTGAGCAGCGAAGATAAAAACGGAAGAAAAGATGGTCATGGACGTGTTAAAATTAATCGATATTCTCCTGGTAGCAATTTGGTACATTTTCTACCGTTCCCGAAAAAGTAGCATTTTATTTTAACGGTGTGTGTAATCTTGTTTAGAGTATTTTATTTTTAAACAAAGAATTTGCACATTTATTTGAATATCTCTTCGTTACATTCATTTTTACAATTTTGAGAATTTGGTTTCAGATTTTAAGAACTACTCTCTAGTATTATTATGTAATAATAATTATATATATACTATTGTATATACTAGATAATATTATTATAGAAATGGCAAACAATAATGGCGGACAGTAATTTTTCTAGGTAGAAATAAAGTCTAGAATCTAGATCCGAAATAATGCTTCTTGTTTTTTTACATAATATAATATTTCCATACCAACATCATTTATAATATTTACAAATTGGTAAATAGAAATATTAAAGTCTTCTGGTATTAACATTTATCATGATGAAGTCCTCCGCAAGAAAAATTTTAAATAACGTTAATGGATAATGAGTGGCTATAGCCGACAGTAAGATGATTGATCTTTCCCATGGGAAAATGGAAAGATTCGTCGCAGATCGAAAAGCTTTGAAGCCCGGCATGAAATATATTGGAACGATGATCGGCCAATCTCATTGTGACAACACGAAGACACACATGTTGCGAGTGTCGCACAGCGGCAGTTCCTCTTAGACGAAAAAAAAAGTCACCCAACTGTTCATCCCCCTCCGAGCGTTATAAGCTGCCCCGACCAGGGGTGAACCGTGCCCGATTGTTTCCAACAGGTTTGCTAGCTTTTGTTTCAGCCCGTTCTCATGCGCGGCGGAACTGGTCATTGCTCGAACCCTAAAAACGGTTGAACAATGACCTTCAGGCCGTTACATTGCATTGCAATAAAGACACCCCATTTCCCAGAGTGCTGAGAGAGTAATCTTGATGGGATGGGGATTCATTCTATGGTTTTAAATGCCATCGACTGCTACTGTTGTCCGATCGTTGATTTATCAGATTTCACGCGACCGTTCGTGACTAAAACTTGACACGTTTGGCTCGTCACGTGGACAATATTGTTACCGAATACATAAAATGATATTTTGAAATTAATATGCCAATTTCTTCAATGCTCGCTTACTTTTATTTATGGTGTTTCGAGTCTATGTGACCCAAACTGTGTATATTTATCATCATATCGGAGTCAAATTTATTGATTTAATAAATGTTTAATTTCTTTTGCATTTTTATATTAATTATTGTATTCTTTTACATGGTGCTCTTAAAAATATTGTGCTATAGTGCAGTTTCCAATCATATGCAAGTATTTCTTTAATCTGGCCTCTGTGACCATAATAATCATTAATTCTTTTATAAACACCACAGGAGGGTTAAATGTATAACACACTTTTGCGAGCGTTAATTTCGTGATAATATTCTAAGTCCATTATCAGAAATAGAAAGTGATTTTGATGCAATTTTTATTTTCTACTTTCCGTTGCTAAATTATGTGCGACTAAGATTTATGTTCCTTTCACAAATTGCATTAGTTGCACGGACAATTTTCACGACAATAAAGTTAATTATCGTTCGTGTAATTATAGGAAGCATTCCTTTTTGTATTTGTAATTGCGAAAATGCGCTTCTCATGCGTTTTAATAGAATTCTCTCGTGTCCGTAGCCGGAAAGAATTTCATAAAGCAAAAGACTCACCCTTGACGAAGTGGAAAGTCGAATGGTGGAAGTATTTATGTGCATGGGAATCGGCTGAAATGACGTTACTGTTCTCTCATAATCGCATGGACTTACGAGACGCGTCAACGTCACGACTATTATGATAAAACATTCGTTCATATGCATTCAATCAAAATTATGCAAAGTGAAAATTGGCTAATTTTCTCGTCTTCATATTAATATTACTAAATCTACATCTTCAGGATATTATTTTCGTATTGAAAAGTGTTTATATCTTCATTTATTTACAAAGATAATAGGAAAAGACAAAACATTAAATTATTGATTCGTTCTTCATTAGCGCAGTTCTTTTACAATTACAGTTTGTACAAAATAAATAAGACAACGTCACATTTCAATTACTTATTCTTTAGATAATATTATTAGCATAATTAATATCTTTGTTGCAGCCTTTGCAATCATAAAATTTCAACATGGTTCATAATTTTCATATACAATTTTTTCGATAGTATCGTTAATCGTTGAATAAATTGCCTACGATTGTATAAATAATTCAGAGTATCTGATTTTGGAAGAAAAACGAATACAATTTTAGAAATGTTCGTCTCTTAAGAAATATTTTATCGTACAATATTTAAGCAACGTGGGCATAAAAATATTTGTTCAGAAATATTTAGTATAGAAATACTCAGAAATAATTAATAGTAGATTAAAGGTAATAATACTTTCGAATTCTTTTGATCGTTCTACTATTTCTATTCCATAACTTATTCTATTTATCATCGACGCATTTTAAAAAGAATAGAATGCCTCGAATGTGCTAAAATCAAGCGATCAAGTGCAAGTATTTTCTAAACTACTACAAATATTTAACTTTTAAACAATATAAGGTGTACAGTTACGGTGTCACCAACACATCGTCAGTAGTCACTCTCAAAGTGCCGAAGCAGTTCATTAGCAGTTCATGAAATCCCAGCAATAAATCCATCGCTCCAGACGTGGAAAGGTGGCGACCGTCTAGATCACAGGCAGGGAATCACAAAATTAAACAAACACGATATTGACACGTTAATCCTCGAGCATAGATGCATCTCCGGCGAAAGTCTTCGGCAGGGGTGAGCAAGACAGAGCGGAGAAACGATCGCCACCCTCTCCTCTCGAGATCCCGCGTTCTGTAGAACGAGAAAGGAAAGAGCTAGGGGAAGGAAATCAGAGAGCAAGAGGGATGGCAATAGACTTGGCAATCCGAATGAACGAACTACACCGCATACAGGGTCTTAGCAGGACTTAACGAATATTGCCGCCGATATCCAGGAGCCCCTTGTACGACGCTTCTTCTCATCCCGCCATCGAACTTTCTTTTGTCCCTTCTGCGAAGACGCGTTACAGTGGTACCCGGTGGTTGATTCGACGACTGGCCGAGTTAATTTAACGCGCACGTTAATTTGTTCCCCGGGATTTCGTATTCGAGGCGATTCTATTCGCCCGGCAATTCAATATTCCGTCCCCGAATCCTTTCACGGTTTGCTAATTCCAAATTCTGTGTTAATGCTGCACACGTTCCGAAGGATTATGGAAAACAGTCACTTAACCGCGACCTCTCTTGTAGAAAGTATTTCATCGTACTGACTAAATGTCCCTAGTAGAAATTAGTACGGCGGAAGAAATTGCGGTGAGCCAGTAGCCTCGTTAGGAAATTAACATGAAAGTACCGTTTGTATAATCAGACGAATTTCTATGCAAATGTCTCTTTTCATTTACCAGATGCCGAATGGACTATGGAAATTGTTACTGAATAATGCGTTCCAATGTTCGAATTTTGATATTTTAATGGCCATTCTATATTGGCAATCAGGAAATTGTGCATTCTCTTCTGTACGTATTTTCTCTGCTATGTTAACCCATTTTAATCTTCCCCTTTCTAAGGATAATTTTGTGTTACTATTATCACTAAATTATGTAGCTATAAACTAAGTATGCTTAACTTATTTTTTCATCTTAAATCATCGAAAAGAAGAATTCGCTACAACTGTTCGTGTTTAATATACATTTTTTAAACAATGCGATAGTATTCACTTTATTTAATTACTAAGCTGTACTTTCGATGTTTCTCTTCAACAAAATGATTTATTCATTGTCAAGTCAAGTATTACAAGATTGTATGAGAACATCTAGTTTCGATGGCTTTCAACAATCAACAATAAAACAATCGATTTTATCAACACCTTGTTTTTACCGTACTCCTTTTATACGACTTGAATAAATCGCACAAGAATTGGCAGTCTAATTGTGTAACAAAGTTAGGTTTCAAGTCGAACAAAAACCGAGGCATCCAGTTATTTGTGACAATTTGTGAGCCACCGAGACGGTTGTGCATCAGGGCAGAAGGCTAGAGAGAGAGAGAGAGAGAGAGAGAGAGAGAGAGAGCTGGAGGACAAGGTAGATAAATTAGTGGTAGTAATGAAGACTGAGTCCGACGTCTGATTAAACAAACACAGGAAAACACAAATAAGTGAGGGAAGTGAGAACAGGAAAGGTAAACGTTAAAAGGTGGTTGGCGGGTGGAAGTCGAATGAGATTCAGAAAACGAGGGAGCCGAGGGGAGGCGAAAGAGACAAGGGAAACGAATCTCTTGGTCGGACCGCGAACATTGTCTTATTTTGCCCCTAATTAACTAAAGTAGCGCGGCACCGTGGCACGTCCGAAGACGTTCCCCTCGGCCATCCTTTTTTCGTCCATCTCTCGCGCCTTTTCTCATTTGTCTTCTCTTTAGCCTCTCTCCTTCTCTTTATCCACGCACGCCGGGTTCCCTTACCCGAAGAGACGAGCCCATCACGGGCTTCGTAGAACGCCTGTTGTTTCATTTTCGACGCACGTCCTCAAAATGAAAATGTATGAGCGCGTGTAATACATAGAGAATAGTTTTGACCGGGCCGGTTAGCGGAGCATGAATCTCATCGAGTCACTCAAGGCTGAAGCTCTCGAAATTACGCGGGATGAATTAAAAATAGCGATCGCTAAATTGTGAAAACAAAATCCCTCCTTCCCCCCCGCCCCCTCCAGCTCGCCGCCCTGCGCGGATTTATGGGCATTTTTTGAGTTTCCAGTCACGAGTTATTAGCCGCGGTCGTTTGCGAAAAATACCAAAAACACTAATCGTCGGAGGCACCGCCGGTACCACGACCGATGAAAAGAGTAACGGCGTCGACATTATTTTTAAAATGCTTGTGAAACTCGTCACCGGAAATACACGGTGACTATCATTAATATTCGGACATCTTTTGAAAAAGAATAGCTTTTTTTATGGTGGACTAGATAGTATGAGTCAGGAAAATTGGTTTACTGGATAATTAATAAAAGAAATTTTGCAATTAGACAAACTTACAAAAATTATAGGAAAGGGGATAAAATGTGGTTTCGGTGCATGGTGTATAAAGGGGGCAGTTTTACTTAAAGTATAGAACAAAAATAGTTATCTTTTAATAAAAGTTCATCGATACATTTTTTATCGAAATCGTCGTGCCTATTCTTTTAAAACTTCTTAAAAGGTTTTATTTATACTCGAATACAAAGCTTTAGCTCATGACAGGAGTCGAATAAAACACTAAATGATGCAATTACATTTACACTCTTCAAGTAAAAATGGTATACGGACGTTTTAAGTATAGCAGACACTAAAAATAAGACATTTCCAGAACAGCAAGTTTTATTGTGTTTTCTGCAATTTCGACCAATTATTATTTCATTAAAATTCCTTCTACACATCATTTAGTAAACTAAGCGTTCCATTTTCTAAAAAAATCTCATGACATTTGATCTAATTTAAAAAGAGTTATCCTCTTGTAAAAAGTCTCCGAATATTAATGGGTGTCACCATATATCTGTGGACAATACCGTCTCGACTGTTAAAGGATCGACAGAACGCGTCGGGACATCACCGTGAATCAGAGTACTATTAATACCATCGGATTGATGCAAAAATAACGAAGACTTGTACAGTATTAGATATCCGATATTTTATAAGCAATATTAACAATATTATTAACTTCGCTCGCGTGTCCACGACTTTTTATTCCAAGTTTGTTCGAATACCTTTGCTGTAAATTTAATGTCTTGATAAACTATTCAAATGTATTCATAAATGTAAAATCATTATTTGTATTCTACAAGTATTATATTTACTGGAAATAAAATGATACAAACGAAATTATAGGAAATTTAAACTGTTAGTAATTTTATCTGGAATAACATTTTAAATCGTATTAAGTATATGCATTAAAATTTTAGAATAGCTATTAATATTTCTTCTTATTTGTATATTCAGATTTTATTCATTTATGTCAAAAGTCAGTAGATAAATATGAAACAATAAATGGTGTATTATTTTCTCCTTAATAAAATAATTCGAGAAAGAAACAAATGTTGAGTTTTTTCGTGTTTCGTCATAATATGCAATGTAACAACGAAGACTTAACGAATTTAAAAAATCGAGCCGACAGAATTGCGTACATTGAAACGTGCAGACTCTTAAACGAGACAAATGCACACTCGTACTAATATCTACAAACGTGTTCGTGTTAATGTAACATCGAGGAACCATTGCTTTCGCGACACCAGCAGGTGTCACGATAACCGGCAACGTGAACTTCGACACGCCGTCCTTCTCTTTTAGAAAGTAAATTTATTATGCGTTTTTTTGCGACAACTGAACTTTATTTAAAGGTAACAACTTGACTAACATTTAGTTGCGATAAAAACGATCGTCATGCTTCAAATTGTAGAAAGTTTCGGAGAGCCGGCTCCGATAATTATAGGACGAAGGTCAGAAAGACTTCTGCAAAATTGCGGCTATCAATAAAAGGAAACAGAACATCGTTCGAAACGATAAAAATAAGAACGAGATACGGTAGGTGCCTGACCCCTTCATTTTGACGCATTGTATCAAGATTAATGCGATGAATGTACTATAATGAGCGAAGGGGCGAAGAATTTATAGAAGCGAAATCGAAGTTAAAATAAGAGAAGCGGCGACTTTATACAAACTTCGCGGACGATCTTCAATCGTTTTGTCTCGCAACATATTTTATTTATAGCCGCCATGAATCTTTCAACTCAGAAATTAATCGTGTTATTAACGATTGCCGGCTATTTTCGATCGGAGCAAGGTGGAGAGTTAGGAGAAGAAAAGAAGGCGCCAGGTGGTCGTACGACGGCGTTCGGTGGCGGTATCGCGGTGGTTGCGAGTCAATTTATTTATAATCTCGCATCTTTTCTTTCTCTTTTTCTTCTATTTTTTTTTAATTGATCGCCGGAGAAGAATTAGCGCTCGTAGATACTGCGCACTCGGCCGACCGAATCCAGAACGGCGGAGGACGACGTTAGGTGAAAAAATACGTCGGACGGTAATAATTATTATCGAGCCGGCTGGATCGCGAGCCGGCGGGATCGAAGGGGAGAGAAAAATATACGAATCCATGACGGTGGGTTTGCCGGCAAGGACGTTCAAGTTTAAACGAAAATAAAAATTTCCTCGCCGGTACTAATTATAGAATGCGCTCATCGAGCAAGCGCTGCTTGAATTACCGGTACACGTATACCGGGTGTCTGCTTTCGTTTCTTGTAATCGAAAAAACCCGGCCAGCGTTTATTCGCCGCGGCGAAACACTAGGTACGCCGACACGCTTCTCGCCCAATCTACCGAGGCAAATTAATATCGTTTTTATCGACAGCCACGGGGATAATTAGATCTCGGTGTATGCCTCGGCTCTGTGCGTACTCGTTCCGGCGGCCGTGATCGAAGATCTCGTTCCCGGTGCCCTCGCGACGTGTCGTGAGCTCGTTCCTCGGCATCATGCCTTGCGCCTCTCGAACGAGGTTTAACCCTTTCGTTACGCCGGTGATGGCTGCCAGTATATTATCGCTGTAGGAGACTCCTCCGCCGCGAGTCTGCACTTTGTCTCGGGCTGCTGTGATGTCTGCTACTTTGTTGCGTCATGTTAGCGCCGGATCTATGCACCGCTCTCAGTGGCTATTTCGCGTTACTCTAGAAAAATTGCGCAAACTAATTATGTATTTTTATCGTTTCTTATCGTATCTTTGATGGGAGGCGGAAAAATACGGGTCAGAATTATTAGTTGTAGAAATATATTTAAGCCTTTGCACAGCTGTAATTATAATACTGTTTAAATAGATTTAAACATTCTTCATCCAATGCCAGGTATAGGAGCCAAGAACAATTTTGTTTGTTCTCTAAAATAATTTTAGTCAGCTGAAATTAATACATCATCATTCTTAGTTTCTTTGAATTCTGTCACTGTTTTAAATTTCGCTCGCCCATTTTTCTTTTTTAGAAATGCGTAAAATCTGTAGTCTGGTAGTTAATAATAATAATGATCTTCTTTTGCACGGCTAAGAAATTGGACTTGGTTTACACAAATCTAACCAGTACAATTCTATCTTAACCTTTCACTTCTTCCATTCACTCACTCATCACTCTCCTTTCCATTATTTGTTGCCTATATCTACTGCCTTTTATCTGCAACTTTCTTTCCTCTGATGCACCATTTGTTTATTTGTTTTTCTATTTGTAATTAGATCCAACTAAATATATATTTAAATAATAATGATTTTATATTTCTTTTTTCTTCTAATTAGATCCAACTAAATATATATTTAAATAATAATGGTTTTATATTTCTTTTTTCTTCAGGGCCCATGCTCTCGATCATTTACGTTAAACAAATTACTCTTTAGGATGTTAATTTTATTTCTGTATGCGAATACCGTAGATTAGTATCTCTTAGGAAGTTGGGGACGTTTTTACCCGTTTCTGTGACGGTAAATCTAATAGAGTGGTTAGTTTATATTTCACTCTTTAAAAAATGTTTGTGGCGAACACGAACGAATGTGAATTAATCAAGTACTATATATTGGTCAAGCCAGAGTTGGCGAGTACTGTTGATTATTGTCGTCTGTACGATTCAACAAGCTTTAAATTGGGGTACATATTTATGCAAAATAGAAACATTCTCGACAAATTCTAAGACACAAAACCAGAATAAAACTGTATTTCTGCTGCTAATAATTCCAATCAAATATCAAGAATATGAGAAAATTCTGAAATTCCTCTAATGCTTTCATTGTTTGATTATTCACTGTAAATTTTGCAAACGCGTAAAATCCTCAGTTTATTCGTCAGCATTGAAAGGAAAACGTTCGCATTGCTATAATAATTGTTTTACGTTAGTTGCATTGTTCTTGGTAAGTCGAATATATGGTTCATTTCGATATTCGGGTAATGGTAGTTATGGCAGTGGTGTGTAATGAGACGATTTTTATTTTGTTTCAGATTTATGTCGAGAATGTGACGTCAGCAGAAACAGGGAGGAGGACGAAGGCCGTGCTAGTCTCAGAACGGTGAGTCAGTGATTAATCAACAGTGCCGTTCTCTGTTCGGACGGTAATTATTTGACCTGACAATCGAAGTAATTACCGATCGTACGCGACACACCTATCCGTATACACGACGACTTATCTTTCACCGTGCATCGGCGTAGGCCGAGTTTAGTTATTAAAGCGTTCGCGTACGTATCACTTAGCAATCAATGCAGTTTTATATCGTAAACGACCTGGTAACAATGTTGCATGCCAGCTCTTCGTGCAGAAGATCAATCCGACAAATAAATGATTACGTTAATTATGTCGAGATAAAGCCTTCTATGATTATAAATGCGCTTGGTTTCTCATTTCCAGCGACTAAATGCATAATTTAGACTCCGACGAAATGGCATTATTAAGAGATTCAAAATAACTTTGATAATGCTTCTTATTGCCCGGCATTTCGTGATTGGTAAACAATGCATTTGCAAATAGGCTGGAAATTATTCCAACAACGTGGGTTGAGATTACTGTTATCGCTTAATTACAGCCACGGCTAAGCTTCTAATTACGCGGCTGAATCGATGCTTCCGTGGCATTGTGAAATAAATTTCAATTTTACAAGGAGCGAAGTACTTTATAACCGTTTCTCGTGGAAATGGTTTTCAAAAGTGCAAGCAATAATTTCAAGATATAGTTTAGAATAGAAAGTAATCCTAATCGAATTACGATAATCGCATAAAATCCGCAATCTAATTACAAACATTTATTATATTATATTATATTTATTTATTATATGCATTATATGTATGTATATTTATGAATATAAATATGCATTTGTATTTGGGTAATATCCGATTTTGGTTATGCTTCACTATATATTTTTTAATCTTCACGCAGGTCAGGGTTAGGTCTAGTTCGACATATCTCTACTAATTAAATAATTTACTAAGAAGACAATCGGTATATCTTCTCGTCTTTACAAAGGTCTACCTCGACACAACGAATGTTCTACAAGATTGCATTGACACAAACCGCACAAAAGGCCATTCATTCCAAAAGTGCCATAATCATCAGCAGTTTCGTTACATCCCCGCCCAAGGTGCGCCCGAGTGCAAAGGGTTAAATAATCCATTAAAAGTAGAATAGGTGCATCTTTTAGTGTCCGAGGAGGACTATTTGATCGAATCAGTTCTGTCAGTTAATTTTTCGAAGCACTCCGGCGGAAGTGTCGACATTCCAGTCCAATCAGCCTCGGTTCCCGAGGTGACTGTACGGCAGTGCGTTAAATTTCGTTAACAGGCGGAGTATTTGCAGTGGAATCGTTCGAGCGCCGTTTGATAGACGAGCGGCCAAGGCGAACGATCTTCTCCCGGAAGAATCGATAGGAATCATATTACCGATAAAACGAGGGCTCGCGCGAAAAGAAAAGGACTTTGTGGTCCTTGGCCGGTCGGGGAACAGGCGCATCGGAGGCCCGTACCGCGCGTTATAGCCCGGAGCGACGCGGAATCACTCAGAGCAGCGTCGGCCGTTACTTCATTTTTGCGGAGCGTTTACAACGTCCTGTCCACTCGCGTGGCATCGTTGCTGGCATTTCGATGCATAATAAACGAGCGGTTAGCCCTGCGCCGCAGCTCACACCTCTGGCCCCTTCTTTTCTACGAGTAAAAGGGAGATGCGCTCCGCTCCGCGCCACGGACCCTCTCTTCCACCCTCTTTTCCACCCGGCCCCGGCTGAGATCCTTTTCCTCTTTCCGCCTTACGTTCCTCCGTAAGCAGACTATGCTGTCTCTCTTTTGTAAACTTTCTTCTACAAGGGCCGTATAACGAGATGCGAGAGCGAGACAGAGCTATCGTTCCCGGGGCCGGCGAGACCGAGCGACTGCTCTAACGAAAGGAAATCCGATTTGCACGCTGCACCGATCCTCTCCCGCCCTTTTTCAAACGCGCTCGCGAGCACGCTCGCGCAACACGACCACCGCCGGACTGTGTATGTATGTATAGACGCTCTGGATGATACAGCAGAGACGCGACGCAGTAGTTTTGATGGAAATTCGTTTGCCGCTTGTTACGTGACGTTGCCATTTCCTTTGCTGCATTCCTGCTTAACGCGCTGCCACCCCTCTCCCCCCTCCCAAAAAAGATTCTATCGACGGATCTAGGGATATTGCAAGGACAACGTGCAACAAGCATTTCGAAATTCTGTCCTTTGGCCGGTTTTTTTCACGCGAAGCGAGATTATTTATTGCGAATTTAAAGGGTGGAACTAACTAATTTCTTTGCGATTGTTGCATTTTTTGGTGAATGTAGTTCATTTTAGAAAAGTAATTGTTTCTGACAATCATTTAAAGATAATCCGATTCTGTGATGTCTCTTTAATTGTGCTTTATAATCTACGGAAATGGTGTTGTACAATATTAATTAATAACCATTATTATTAAATTAATAACCAAACACAAACACGACTAATGAACATACTTGAGCACAAGTATTCGGAAATGTAGTGTAAAGAATTAATGAAATACTCCTGTTTGTATGGAATAATTTTAGAGACTTGTTTAAATTATTTTAATCTATTGCAGTCGAGAATTTTATGTATCGAGGACTTGATTCTATATCCTGATTTTCGATTATGTACAGAAGCAAGTCATTTGCTTGAAACGACTGGAATAAGATGTACAGTTGTAATGTTAAGCTAATCCTGTGGCTTTTGTACATTATCCTTTGAACTAATCAAGTTTCCATTTCATTAAAGACAATTTTATGTTCCAGAAAAATGTAAGAAAATTATTGCTAATACACAGTCGCGTTGAAAAGTGTGTTGACACCCTTCAAAAACGCGATAACTTTCATAAAACTGGACCGAATGACTCGAATTCTTTTTTCTAACGGTTTCCATCATATTAAAAAATATTTAAGAAGATAGACAATTGCATTAATTCTATCTTGAGAAAGTTCTGCCGATTGATGTTCGACAAAGCTTAACCGTGGGAATTTCAGAGGGAAAATATCGGCGCTGGAAATTTCATTAGCCGTTATCGAACAAAACGTACTCGAATTACCAATCGATAATCGACGCTACCTGTGACATGCGTTTAAAAAAAGAAAAAAGTGGAAGCAACGAGTATCGGAACGATTATTTGCGCCGCGCGACGATAATGGATACGGAAAGGCGGTTTGAATCCGGTCGAATGGGCGTATGAATAGTCGCCGTTTAGCGTAATTATTGGCGTATTGTCTACGGCACAATGCCGGGCGCGAAATTGGCATGCAAAAATCGGATGCGATCCTATTGTCCGATCCATAGCTGCGGCAGTCTCCCCGTGCTCTCCAGTTTTCGAATATTTCGCCGTCAATGCCGCCGATTCGTTCACCAATCGAATTTGGTTCGAACGACATTGAAAGGAAGGAATTCATATTTCACGAACAACGTGATTTTCCGACGATCCTTTTTTTCCTCCAAATACACTTCGTAACACGTTACGCGCGCGATTACGCTTCAATTACTCCCTTTTATTTGAAAATAGACGGCGATTTCGAAAAATTCCGATAAAGTCGAATTTAAAAATTGTCGACGTTGTATCTAAACGTTCACCGGCTGGGTTTGTGCATTCGATGTTTCACGCTGGCCTGTCCACTGTAACTTTTCATGTAACAAAATTATGATAAAATACTGTAAATATCCGCTAGCAAGCTTTTATTGTGCGATAGTTGCCGGTTTCACTGCAGTCAACGTCGATTCTCTTATGGTCCAAAGCATTTTCTGTCAAATTGAGTGTCATTTTTTGGTTGCAAGTAGCAATTTTTGGTCTTTTTCCTACATATACCTTTCTAGAATAAAATTCTATTTATGTCAAACAAACACAATGGACAATATTTAAGATCGTATAATATTTAAAATAAAAGATAATAACAAGTCCCAACAAATAAGTAAATTAACATAATCTTTTATTAAAAATATAAATATAAAATTTCTATGCGTCCTATTTTGAAAAATGGTGTATAAAGGGCAAAGTACAATAACCCAACGTGTTATGTTCAATGAAATGCGTTTGTCTTATCTTACATGTGCATTTAAAAATTAATTGTATTGCAAATTCCAATGTACCACGAGTGTTACTTAAATTTCCACATTTTTTATTTAAACATTTTTGATATTATAAAGCCACTTTTGTAGAAAATCTATTGAACAAATTTCTTAATTCAGGCGCAGATTATAATAAAAGAGATAAGACGTCTAAATAACTCGGTAGGTATAGTGCTAAAGAAGGTCTTCAACAACCAACTATGTTGAGCGATAAATAAATAATAAATTAAACTTTCGTTTTGTCTCTACTCCCTGCAGTACTCTGCAAAACCGTGTACAAGATCCATAAAAATGTCGTTATTGTTAAGACGGATGTCTCAAAGTGATTTTTCCACTAATCATTCTTTGAAAGTAGATATAGATTAGATATATTAGATATCTAAGAAATATATCTATAGAAATTAGATATATTAGATATCTAAGAAATATATCTATAGAAATTAGATATATTAGATATAGTGGTTCATCGGGAATTGCTATTCTCTTAAACACGAAAACTAGATTCGTAGAGGCTGGAGAAGAAACCGACCCGGGACACCGGCACGGTTCTAACTCTCCCCCGAGGAGAGCAACCGCGGACTTTTTGTGCTGCCAGATTGACGGCCATTATACCCCGAAATTGGGCCTTAATTGTGCCAGCGGTAATGAGCTGGGTTGTGTTCTAATGCAACGGTCCCAACCGCCACACATAGTGTCTTATGACGCGGCTTCGATGTCTCCACGTAACGGGTGCTCCACAGATCTTCAGATCCATATTTCCTACGTGGTTTCATATTTTTGCTGTTATAAATCTTTTATTTATATTTTTATTAATTTTAATAATAATAATTAGATTGGCTTTTTTAACTTTATTTGAGCGTAAGGTTTTAGGATTTATTCAAAATCGTAAGGGACCTAATAAAGTGGGTATTTTAGGAATTTTATTCTGCTATAAAACGTTGATTATTAGTGCTAATGTTATTAACACTTATTAATGTTATTATTACTGACGCGAGAGGAATATAGAACTATTGGTGACGTTCACTCATTCACTATTGCTGATATCACTCAGATCATTCGCTATTGTCGTTTTATGCAAAGAGGTCTAAATGTATTTCAGAGAACTGCATATCTTCATGTGAATCTGTAATTCGATTAGTTGTTACATAAAAAAATATGTTGTTACATAATTTTAACAGTAAAGATAAATTGGAAATAGTATTAGTGATTGTTCAATGTTCTTGTATTTTACAAAATTTACAGAATAGAGAAATAGGTAAAATCTTGATGTCTATTATCAGTATAACGCGTTCATTACTGACATTTGTGAAATTCACTTTCAGACAGTTACCATCTCTATAGTGACATTGATTTTATAAGCTTTATTATTTCAAGTCATGCTTTTGTTAGCATTCGAAAAATCCGTGACTTGCTTGCCCTAAATTATTTCAACATTTCCTGAATGAATTCAACAGCGCATTTTAGTAATAATAAAGAACAGCAAAAGAAATCATTTAGAGAATATAACACGTTATTGCTATAATGTTTCTATGAACTATATTAACTAAGAATTTCTACTCGTTTTTCACCAAATGTAAGTAATGCAATTATATATACAAAATTGAAAACTTAACATTCGTGCGAATACATCGATCATAGCAAAGATTCGGATCAGCAAGGTGCAAGGCGATCGAGGTAATAATCAGCATAACAAATTCTAATTTCCTAGTTTCTGTTCCACGAGATTGCAGACAGAAATTCTGTGGAACTTCTATAGCAGTTAACACGACAATGACCATGTCACAAATACCTGTTACGCAACCGGAAGCGGGCAGCATCGGTTCCGTTCGGAGCACCCGTTATGAACTAGAGAGCGGTAGGGAACACTACTATGTGGCGACGTAGCATTATTTAATTGCTGTTCCGTTGTTTTTTCGTCGCCAGATAATTTGTGTACCTGCCGGCTATCTGTTAGTTCCTTCTATTCCCCCCTCTCAGCCCCGAAGCATGGCGTGGCTCTGTTCGGGTCCCGCTACGATCCTCTCCGTCCTTCTGTACACTTCGGCGGCCTCAGATGTCCTGCTCTCTCCAATCTATATCCTCGATGTATAGGTTTTCTCGTTGAAAGAAGTCGGGCCCGGAGGAAAGCAAAAGAGCAAGCCAGCGAGAGAAAGGACGAGGAGGACGGGACGCCAGGCCGGTCTACTCCTAATTGCGCGTAATTACCCATGGAGGCCAATTAGCTCCGATTGGCTGGATGGATGATCCGCGACTAGCCCGAGGACTCGAGGCTCCTCCAGGACCCAGGCCTTCTCAGCTTGGATAAACTCGCGCGAAAGCGGCTAACAGTTGTCCTCGTTTCCAGGATTCCTCGCTCTTTTTCCTCCCGTTGCCCGATCAACAACGCGAAAAAATCGCTGGTTCTAATTGTGCGAGATTCCTTTATCGCTTGACTCCACGGTTTCTGCATTCGTCGTGCACGGTGTACACGAAGTTAGGATAATTAGTCTTCCAGTCATTTGAATACGAAAGTCAAACTGGTTACATATTAGTTCCGAAAAGCTCGTGTTTGCGCAAACTATATACTTGCAACAGTAAAATATGAATTTAACAACTAGTGTCTTATTTTTTTATGAATGATTTGAGAATAGGATTGTTGAAGAAGATGAATTTCAAAATTGGATTGTAAATTACTGTTTGCTGCATAGAAATGCATATAACGGAGCCGGATGCTGTAGGATGACTAATTGCGATTTAAAGGGAATTAAGCTTTGTTAATTCTGTACGAGTTTTATCGCTCTATACATTTTGATTTTTGTAGTTTCTCTGCGGTTTACCTCCTCCTATAGACGTCCGATTTCTACTACATAAAATTTCAGTCGACCGAGATTGCATAGTCAATAAAATGTAATGAGATTTGCATCGTAAAATCAGTTTAAACAAAGGTAATAAGGTTTCAGTTTAATCTCATTATTCCATTGGCGTAAATGAAACAAACGCGAGGATAATGAACGTAAAGAAAATAAATTGGGCATATGTCCGATCTCGTCTTGCCAAGATTGTAATATTAACAGGATCTCTCTGATCACGGTGTTCCCACGTTCCTAATGTTCCTATTGCCTTTTGCTCTTCGAATCACAGAACAACTTAATGGTGCTATCGATGTTTTGTGCGTTTCAACGTTGCAAACCGTTTACTATAGCGCTGTACTATAATTACGTGCCTCTAATTACGCGCACAACACTGTCCTGCCTACTTTATTTGCTTTGCCGTTTCTCAGAGCATCAAACTCATATGCCCAAGGCACTTGCAATTTCAAGTGATCATAAATAATCGCACGCACATACGAGGCCGAGACGGCACATACGTAATGAGCAATTAACGATCGATTTCCTTGCCAGTAATTGCTTCATCGACGCGGAAACACCATGAAACGCAATGAAGTAATTGCTTCATCGACTTTCGGTTTCGAAAATCTTAGCCGTGGCAACTTGTACTTTAAGGACTTTCATTTCCTCCGCTTTAAAACCATGTAATTTCTGTCGTCCACCAACGGCAACGGTCTTCTTATTGTTCGCATGTTTTAATAATCAGAACCGCGATTGCAATATACATGCTCGATTGTACGGGTAATTAGCGTTTCCTTGCTTCTGACTTTCCAAAAAACATAATTTCATTTCTAAGAAACAATATTCTTTTTTCGAAAGAGTAATCATTGCTTGATTGACTAATAAATTGCAAAATAAATGGATGCCTTATCTACGTGAATAGACGTTAATAAACAATGTGTTTCAATTCTCAATGTGTTTTCCACTATTTAACAAATAAATATATATTGGCGGATAAATCTAAAGTGTTGTATAATTGCAGGAGGAATAATAGCGATTTTAAATGTTTAATAAATAGTTTGGGCATTTTATGCATTTATGGTAAAAATAGATAACCGAAATACAACACAGTGAAGACATTAAAAGAATTTCAGAATATTGTTACATTGTTTTCAGTTTTTTAAAACCATCGAAAGGAGAAATACATTTTTATCTAACTGATTCATGAAGTTTCAATTTTCCAGGTAGATCCGCAGTGTATTAATGGAAAGACTGCAGATTTCATGCATTTATAATTGAAATGACTAAGCGAAGTGCTAACTTACGAGGACATTACAAAAATATAAGAAGGTTCTAACATTTTCGTTAATTAGTATTTTATTTTCTCAGCTTCCTTATTTCTAATACCTCTCTCATGCCCCATTCTCCGTGTCGTACAATTGATTTCAAACATTTGTATTTCGCAGAAAGATCCGCAGTCTACTAATGAATCGACGCGAATCAAGATTCCCCAAACTTAATATCCTGATCAGATTTCAATCAACAAAGAAACTCACCTTTCCAGTCACACTCTCCCTCTTTCTTATTCACGATTTCTAAACTCACGCGATCCGCAAGAAACGCATAAAAAATTCATGACGAACCCCAGCGCAAGCAAAGCAGCAGAGTTCCATCGAATTCAGGGAAGGCATACATTTATCTGGCCTTTATGTAAGCCGATTTTGTTGTTGTGCGTAGAGTCTGCACGCTTTTCCCGATCGGGATCTTGGGGGACACGAAACGCGTGGGCGGAAAGGGACGCGAACATACGTGAAAAGAAAACTAGGGAGGCTGGCATCGAAGAACTTCGGGAACTGGACAATTCGTCATTAGTAAACAAATAGTTTAGCGACCGGTCGGGTCAGGCCTACATAAACTAAACAACAATAAGCCTCCGAGGAGAAAGAAATGCCGACTCGCTACCCTTAGATGTTCGCACACCTGGCTTCACCTTCGTCGGAATTTACCTGCACGGGTGGGTGGTGAAGAAATCAGGGGCGTGTGTATTTCAGCCGGCACCACGCCTTCGCGCTGGACCAACGGTGATTCATCTCGACCATTTAACGATCTTGTCAGATCTCTGACATTTTCGTCCCCTGATTATCTTTGATTTCACTCCGTCTCAATTTTCACTATATTTCTCCTCCAATCGTAACAACGTTAATTGCTACTTTGCATTAATAATAGTCGGCAACGAAGTTTTGGTTCCTTTAAACAGATATAAAGAAATTTATTTTTAGTTCGTTCTGTTAATTTATTTGCAGTTCTATCTGCATATTCTGTGTCTGTTCAATGTTTGATTGCAAGAAACTGGAATAGAAGTTTATTTCTCACCATGATAGGTTAAGTGTTGAAAATAATTTAACAATATCTTAGAATTCTTTTAATTGATTTTTGTTGTTTGTGTTTCTCCCATCCACGTTCGTCGTAGTGCGTAAAATCAGCAGTTTAATTAATACCTATCGTGTCAGTGATTTTGACATTGTAAACTCTTTTATAGAAAAGAATTCAAGCATAGGTTAAAATAAGAATGGAAAAGAGTCTAAAGAAATTCAGTCTTGTCAATATTGTAGAACAACACGTGTCGCTCACTTTTATTTTTAGTATTCAACAGGTTTAGTGTAAGTACAATTGTTCGAATTACATCTTAAACAGTCGAATCTTTTGCGAATACTTTCAATTACATTAGAAGCGAGACAATTTTCTTTCGGAAGCGAGTCGAAGCGGGCGTTTCGATGCACAAGTACGTCCCTGACGATCTCCAGATTTTAGGTTGGCCGAGATTTCTTCACCTGACCGAGACCGATCGGTGTTAAAAGGAATTACTCGGATTCATTCGTCACCTCGAATTTCAGAATACTGCTCATGCGAGGGACATCTCCGAAGTCTTAGAAAAAGGTTGTAACCGAGTGCTATGTTCTTTAATCATTCGACGCTAATAGTCCTCGGATTTCCCGTTCCCCTTGGTCCCCCAATTCTTCATTCATCGATCTCGATTTTCTGATATCCGGGGAACAAAAGGATCGCTCGATTCTATCCGAAACTTTTTTAACGCCGATCCGAGCCACGTCGCTGCTTTTGTTTGATCTGGACAAGATGGTGTCTGGTTCTCGCCCGGGCTACCGAGGCTGTTTGCTCAGAAGATACCTATCGGTCTTATGTAACTACAGAGATCACGTGAACCGTGCTGAATTACCAATCATCGTTTCCTCTGTCTAATCGTTCGAGATCCCTATTTTTCCTTTTGACGGCTGCGAAGGATTCCTTTGAGAATTAAGCTGAGAGGAAGGAGCAATTTCGAGAAGTAAACAGATTTAATTATCGATTCGGTAATT
>CM052166.1:2101873-2125261 GCA_028455555.1 Augochlorella aurata | reverse complement strand
TCGCTTCTGCACGTTCTTCCGATGATTCGTCGCCAAATTTCGCCGAGCTTTTCAATTATCAGCATCGTTAGTAATTTGTTATACTGCTATTTGGTAAAATGTAATAAGATAGTGGGCATTTTTATTGTTTAATTCTATTTATCTTTTTTAATAAGAAATTTAACAATAACTGAGGTCGATATCCTAGGTGTAATCAACGATACGTTGAAACGTCATTGGAAGCAGATGATATGGTTTCTAGAAATTGATGCAAAACATTTTTATTTTGCACGAAGACGTGTAGTGCAATAATTAGTGTAAATTAAACCGCTTCATAGTGTAATATATTTTTGTTTCTTACATAATACAAAAACCTACCTGATTAAAAGACACCGAAACGTTTTCCTCTGTCTATATTAATTTTAAAACATTCTGCATTGCTCGAATGCTAACATCGTCGTTTTGTATTCTTCACGTTTCCATACACCTTAGATGATTAATACAAAGTAAAGTCGTATCACGCCGAAGCAATCACGACAACATTTTATGCACAACGTCATCACCAAACAGTGGATCTTTATACAAAATACAAATTTTGTACGAAATCAGAGCTAAATCAAAATGTATTTCTTCTTTTGATAGTTTTAGTTAATTGAAAATAATGCAAGTGTTCTTAAATTCTTCCACTGTTTCCACTGTTCTGTGTTTCTGTTGTTGAATTTTTGCAAGATATTACTTCCGACATTTTGCAGCTATTAAAAGAAGAACATATTTTTATACAACTCCGGCTTAACAACCCTAATTTTGCAAAAACGATCTACTAATCGCCGAAAGAAGGCAGTGAAACAGACACTCGAGTTACAAAACGTCTTCTCCACGCAATTATTACAAGAACGAGCACATTACCATGGGACATTAGAGAGGGAAACACGTTAAAGAGAGAACGAGAGGCGGATAAAGGAACAAGACGCAGATCCGCGATCCACATTGGTGGAACTCTTAAAGGCCTCGCTACTTTCTCTCCATCTTCTCGCCAGCAGACTCCCCCGCAAAATCATAATCTGATCTCGTATTAAGGATCTCCTCTGCCCCTTTCGGCCTGTCCCGGCCCCCTCCCCCTTCCCAGCCGTGTTCTTCTATTTTTATGCAGATCAGAAGCGAGCGCCCTGAGGTGGGAAGCTATGCTATAAACGCTTTATAATCTCGATTTCGCTGGCTCGTACGTGCCGTTCGTTTCGAAGGGCAGCTGATGCTCTTGGAGATCCACGTACATGCTCGTGACTAAAATCGATTAATCCAAGAGAAAATGAGGGACCACGCGAGAGTGCAGGTCTTTGATCGCGAAGATTGACGAACGAGATTTTGTGTTGCAAACAGGTAAACGCTCGTCGATGGAGGCTGTGCCAGTGCTCATGGGAATTACGCCGAATGGTTCGAAGGGATCCGCCGCGATGGCCAATGCCGCGTAGATCTGTAATTTTATACAGTAAATCCGCGTAAGCCGGGATCCGTTTCGCATAAATCATGATCAGCGTAGAACGTGTCTGTAATAGTTCTTCAGACAGAAATGTATAATGGAAGCATTCGTCGAATCTCTGCCGACAGTAATATCCCCGTTGTGCTTTATTCCGTCTGCGCATGCGTTAAATTTACAGATAATAGTTTAGACAAAAATGTTTTCACATTCTCAAATTGTTGGAATCATTGAAGAGAAAAAATAAATTTTTATTTGCTTAAACAGTAAACAATAATAAACCATACCATTTATACTGTTAATAGATACATGTTTGTACATTCAGTACAATTAAATGTTATATTTCATCTTATTGTTGAATTCATTCGGCTTGTCATAATATTGAAGTTTATAGTGTTATTTATACTCATCATGATTAACCACAATTTACAAATCTTCTTGACATAGAAACCCGTAATTGAGTGCGATAAAATCATAATGGCATAAGTCATTTTTCGAAAATTTTATCTTATGTTTTACGCCGAGAGAAATAAATTATAAAGATGCTAGAAATTTAGTTAACTCAAAATTATCTTAACAATAAATTGGTCAGTAAACGTGTCGATAAATAATAACGCTCCTTATTTCTCGCAATAAGGAAAATGTGACTTACGCCACTGTGATTCCAATCCATCCAATTGAGCATAGCTGCGTCCAATAAAAGTGAAGCAAAATTCACCGAAAACTTTCAGAAGTTATCGAAACAGGCATACAAGATTGCAATTATAAAATTCCAGTGTCGAACATTCAAAAGATAGCACGTGCATTAATGCATGCAATTTACGGGGAGGAAAAAATAGCTACCTGGAGGCATGGTGCCCCATGCGGATGTTTTTGTTACGTTAAGGCGTCGAAACGGAAGAACAGTGTCCGTTAGTGACATTCATGGGGTCGCATTAAACGCATTCAGACGTTACTTAATAATGAATTAACCACCCCTGGGTCCGTTGGCCGAGAGGCAATGGACAGGACATGCGAGGATTTCGCTGCTCCTTCTTTCGTACAATGGCTTCCGGGCTCGTAGCATCGCTTCTCGAGGGGAGAAATTATCCATGAAATATTGAGGGACCTTGCGAGCATTACCCTCGCTTCAATTGCATTGCGAATACCACGTAACCAGCACTTATGACATTCAAGTCAAACGTACAGGTGGGCCAACGTATAATTCTATATTTCAGGATCCTTCCATCTTCTACATTGTCGTGCAATTCACAATTTTGCCTAAAGTCTCTTCGCCGGCTGCAATTTCTCTTCAATACTGTAGAGGTCGATGCACCATCGAAGCAACCGATCCGAGTTACACTGTGCACATTCTTCTACGATATGCATTCTTAACTCCTTGCATTATGGTTTTTGTGACGTTGATTAACACTTCCTTATCGATACTAAATTCCTTTACGAGATTTTATTGAATGCTAATCTTCCCTCCGACAATTAAATATTTATAATAGAAAATAAAGATCCATGAGAAAAAACATCCATATTTAGCGGCTTACGTTCCAAATTTTTATAATGAACGTGACAAGATATTGTAAGAATAGGGTTATATTACAAATTAGGGTTATATTAGAATTAGGTTTATATTAGAAATAGGGTTATATTATATTAGGTGATATTACCGGTCAAATGATCGGTTTAACAATTTTTATTTTATTATTAAAAATGTTACGTATAAATTTATTTATTAGAACATATATTAAATTGAAGATTGCAGATGACATAAGTATATTTAATTCTGTGATTATAGTGTTCGGTACAGCTGCCTTTAAAAAGATGCGATTAACAGTTTCAATGATTAGTGTCCCACATATTTTTTGATAGCATTATAAGCCGTAACTGTTAAGATACTTTCACTTCACAAGCAAGAATTGAATTTTCAGAAGAATGTAAATAGTATTACTAGTATTACTACTGTATTGGAGATTCTCTCTCCATTTATGATGATAATAATAAAATGTAGCTCCACATGAATACAAGGAGAACTTCAGTAATCTAGGAAAGTGGAATTTAGGTGGGAGATTTATAACAGAAATTTAAATTGTAATGGATTTTTAATATAAATTTGAATTATATAAGAATTTTCAATAAAAATTTTGATTTTGATCAGAATGAAGTAAGGCTGGATTTAATAATAATAATAAGTTTTTATCAAGAGCTTAAATTATAATAGAATTTTTAATAAGAATATAAGTTATAATAAAATTTTCATTTGGAATGTACATTTAATTCGAGCGTACTTTTAATATAAATTTGAATTATATAAAATTTTTATAATAGATCTCTTTCATGAATTCCAATTACAAATGAATTTACATTTATTTCTTTACGGACTGAGAAATCTTAATAAACAGTCGTAGAAAAATGTGTATAACAGATAAAGAATGCAGTAGTTGCAACGCTATTCTGTAAATTGGAAAGCAAAGCATCGCCAGCGCGAGTCCAAAGAAAGGAATTCGAGGAAAACAAGGAGTAATTCTTCGAGCTTGCTCCTTAAAGAAATGCTCCCCGTTGCCGGTCTTTGTCGTACGCTTGAATTTCGAAGGTTGCATTAATAACTCTCGACCGAATACGGACAATTGTCTCCGACCAGTAGCGGCCGAACGTGTCCATTATTTTTCTTCGACGAAAAGAGATTCCCGAGTGGAAAATCGGCCAATAGATTCCGAAATGTTACCGGTCGAGGACTAAGGGCGACCATGTCGGCCATTTCATCTGTGTGAGTGCGGGGGAGTGGAGCGTCGATAGTAGTGGTGATAGCGGTTATAAGAATCTACTTGCCTGCACAGCGGCGTATTTTGAGGGCGCCCTTCTTCTTACGGCATCTCGAAGGGGTAGTTGGCATGGCCATTAATTCATCTGCTCGTTGATTGCCTGCCCCCCCCCCCTCTCCTATACTCCGCCACTCCAGCCGGTATCCAAGACCATATCTCCGCACTTTTCTAATTAATTTCTAACTCGAGGTTACTCCATAGTCCTATCGGTCTACCCTTCGCCACGGTTCGTCGTGTGCTTCGCTGGCTAGAGGAGGGATGATGGCGAAAAAGGAGAATGAGAAGAAGGAGAAAACGCTTGTCGTCACTTTTATAGGCTGACGTGATCGATGCGAAGACAACAGAAGAAAGTAGCGACTATGCTCGGGGATATTAGAGCAGGCTGTTTCGTAGTGAACCCCTGTTAATTTTTGGTTCGGGTTACAGGCGGATCGAATAAAAGGATATTCCGTGCTTACGCTGCTTCGTTAACGGATAATAAGATCTCTTCCGTTCCGTTTATCGCTTATTCACCCGATGTTTCGCTTGCTGAAACGAACACAGGCTGTTGTTCTTTATTAATGCCTTCTAATTACTTTTCTAATTACCGTGACTTAATAAATTAGACACACAGACCACGCAGCAATTTTAGTTGAGTAACTGTTTTTAGTTTATCATCATTGTCGCTCGTTAATTCGTCTTTTTAGGCAGTTCAATTATTGCGGCATGAAGAACATGTTATTAACATAAATAAAATTATTCAAAGTAATTAATAATCTAGATCTTAATTTCATATACTTTTGATAAAAACTTGAGTAGAAGTTACATGAAAATTGAATTTTATTTACTTATCTGTGTCAGGAATTCATAAAATCTGCCCTCTAGTTATCAAATTAACCAGAAAAGTGTGTAAGTGTTGTAATTATACTGTATACGTTTGATTTTCTTCATACTCTGCTTAAATGCGACGTCTTTATAAAATGTATAATTTAATAAAGAATATCGAAGTATACAATGGTGTGAATAATTATAGACTCGATCTAACTTCAACCTTTATAGTGATATTTAAACAAAAACTTAATAAAACATAATAAATGTTGTATTATTTCTAATACAGAAACGCACAAATATAGTTAGTTATTTAGTTCTGGTTTAAATTTCAGTAAAAAAAGACTTAACAAAGCATCGTGTATT
Organism: Augochlorella aurata; assembly: GCA_028455555.1. Classification (NCBI taxonomy): domain Eukaryota; kingdom Metazoa; phylum Arthropoda; class Insecta; order Hymenoptera; family Halictidae; genus Augochlorella; species Augochlorella aurata. Next base: position 2,119,825 of record CM052166.1, on the reverse strand, counting down.
AGAAATAATAGAAGATAGAAATATATAAATATGGTATTATGTTAAGTTTTTGTTTAGACATCAGTAACAATGTATTTTTGATATTTGTAATTTTACACACGCACCTACACGACAACACAAAATATTGTCATTGCTTTATGACGAGTATACTCGTCGAAATCGGCTGACTGATTAAATATCTTTTACACAATAAATGTTATTATTCCACATATTCAATTTTCTAGAGGATCTAAGCGATCAATAAAATGTGCTGACAATTTTACTACGTTGAAAACGATTAATCTCTCGATTTTGAATTTACAAATTACGTAAAATTGATATATAATATCTTCTTATACGTATAACATTTTATAATCTCGCCGCTAAAGATTCGCAGCTCGGTTATTAGAAAGCAGTTGACTCGACTCTGCGATCCTCTCATTGTCGCCAAGGCTGTGTAACTAGTAAATAGCCTCGAGATATAGTGGGGATGACGACACGATCGCAAGCGGTTCAATAAATTACAATTACAGGAAGGCAACGTATAAATCACTGGAACCAAATCGACAAGCAAAAAGTCAAATCCTAGGTTCAGCTTCTACTTTCTTGTTATATCGTCGACATCATTTTTCATGCGACACAATGTTACTGAACCGTGCCCATTTACCGTGGAGCGATATCTTAATTAAGTCGCGTCTATGGTAGCTGCAGAAGTTTTTCACCACGGTGCTGATGAAATCATCGATGCAACGTAAAAAAGTGTTGGATAATGTTTTGAATAGGCATAGCGTGACTGAGTACATAATTTTGAAAAACGACGTTTTGTAGGGATGCGCGCTGGCACGTAGCGGAATTCCGCTGTAATGGATGGCCAGATAAAGTACCAACTCGGTCTCGTAATTCCACTGAAATATCTAATTAAGGCATTAATGTAATGCCACATCATGAAGAACGATTCATTCGAGGTTAATTACTGGCCGCATCGTTGTTAACGTGTCAGGCTAACGTGAGAACTCATTTTCCTTTCGTCCTACAGCGTGCTGCGAGCACTATCAGGTCTCTTTCATCGGAAAGTTTTGCGCGATACCTGTTTATTCAATGCATATTTCATTATTTTCCGTTTAGGTGTCGATTGTGGATAAGGGAAGTCGTGTCGCGTTTCCAAAACACTGAAATAACTGAATTCTTTAGTATTTCAAAATTCTTTCTGAATACATTTTGACGTCACTTTTATTGCTATTCTAGATACAAATAATTTTGTTGGTATAACAGATATCAAAAAATGTCTGTCACTCTTTATGAAAAAAAAATGGCTGGTTTTTACGTACACTGTGTACTTGTAATACACAGAAGACGATAAAAGATGTTCAATTTAAAGAATTTATGTCGAGGATCTAATGTGCTTTTAGTATTATATGTTATTGTTTTTTTATAGATCTCTTTTCTGATCGTCTGGAACAATCAAAGATAAAAAAAGACATTGACCTTGCAGGCATCAAGGCATCGCATTTTATGCAAAGTATTTTCGAAAAGATTTCTTCCTCTCTAAATACGTAGCTTGATATACGATGGTCAAAGTATCTATTTTTTACCATTCAGCAGGTTTATCTCTAAAGTGAACACAAAAATGTTATTTTGGTTGCTGAACATTTGAATTGAATGCGGTACTTGTATTAAATTACCTCTCGTTCATCAACTAAAGCTTTCGTTAAATTTAATAGCCGAGACTCGCCTAAAAATATAGATATTAATATTATATGAAATTATGAAATTACATTCAAATGCTTTCCTAAATTACCAAATAGTATTAACTTTTCTCTCTTGTATTACAGAAATGCTCGGTGCCGAGCATATAAATATCACTCATATTGAGAAAATCGACGAGATAATTTAATTACACGTTCAAACGTATCCACAGGGTCAGACAGTCTCGTTGCTATATTTAACATCGTTCACATTTTAAACGAACCAAATTCTGCTTGACCTACACATATCATTGGTTGGCACTCACTTGTTGAATAAGAAAATATTGTTAATGGCTTTGCGAAAAGGTACCGGAAAAGAAACAAAAGACTTCGAGAAAAATGTGTTTAAAATTAGAACAGTAAGTATTGCTGAACGTGTTGACTAGTTATTTAATCTTATAACAATATAATACTAATACTAATATGATACTTAGAAATAGTAAAATATAGTAATACTGATAGTATTAGCAAACTAGTTTTACGTGTTAAGTATTATTTAATGTTAAAACTCAAATTTATTTTTCTCGAAGTTGTTTTTTTCCTTCCGGTCCCATTTCGCATGATTACTCACATTTACGAAATGCGAACCTACATATCTAGTCTAAAAAAGGCAGCTTTAGAAACATATATTTTCAATTCTTTTAATCGTAGATGAAAAATATACAATTTTATTATTTTAAAGTCTCAATGTCGTCTTTACACTACTATAGGAATTATTATATTTGTTACTACATTAAAAAGCAGAAAAATTCGCAACAAAATGTCAGTTTTTAAGAAATTGGAGTTTGGTTATGAGAAGTACATTTCTTAGAACCATATTCTCAATGCCATTTTCCCATTACTATAATTGTGAAATTTATTAAAAATGTGAGATTGCATACGGCTTCTGCATATTGCAAATGATGCAGACAATTATTATTTTGCATTTTACATAAAGATCTGTAGCCTAATGATAAGATATCTTATATGATTCCAATCTCAAAAAACGTATTCAAATATTGCTCAAGTATTTGCGTTAACTGCAACAAAATGAATCGATCCTTTTTTCCGGTACCTATTCATTTAAAATATGCCAGCCGAGGGTCCTTAGGAGCGGCACGTAGAAAACGAAATCCTGTTGGCGTAGAACGGTCCCGAAAGCGTTTCATTCCCAGCCATTAAGCATCGGTTCGTACTCGAATAACTTCACTTTCGTTCGGGTATCTATCGATCCTGGTACCCGCAGGACATCGGCAGCAACGTCGACAGTCGAGAAGGACTTTTGGAGCACACTTGGTTCACGGATCCGGTGAGCAAGATTTAAAGGGTTCGCGTAAACAAACGGGCCTGCCGTGCTAACCGAAAGCTGCAACACTTTTTTCTCTCGGCTCGTGTGCCTTCTCTCTCTCTCTCTCTCTCTCTCTCTCTCTCTCTCTCTCTCTCTCTCTCACTCCCTCTCTCACTCACATGGCTAAGTGCCATTATGCCGGCGCAGGCTACACCCTGTACGCGCACGTAATAAAGCAACGAGGGAGAAGCGGAACCGAGCGAGAGACAAAGAGAAAGAGAGCGAACCGTGAGCCGCGGTGGGCAGACTTCGGCATTGTGATGCAAATGTGTCTAATCGGCCGAGCCAGCCGACCATATGTCCGTTTGCGCGCAACGAGCGCCAGCGTCACGTTGCAGCGAGATGAACATGCTAAACCTAACCATTAACCATTATTACGTACTAATGGCGATCGCGAGCTCGCTTAGTTAAACATATGACGAAGCGTCGGCTCCTTCCTACCGGGCGACTTCGGCTGACTTTCTTTCACCGGCGAATAATGCCGTGTTTGCGTTTTCAGCGGTGCCGCAGCACTTTGTTTGACAGGTCCGAGGCGGACTCCTGTTATTACCTCTGACAAAAAATAGAGACATCTGTTGCAAAAGGTATTTTTGTATTCAGTGATGGAAGTCCGTTAATTAGTGGCGAAGCAGTCATCTTTACGCGGGAAAAATATTGGGTTGGAGCTTTGTTCCGTTTAATTGGATTGCTGAAACTGGCTGGAATAGACAAAAATGTTCGTGCAAGTGTTTCCTGTAATGCAGAGAGGAATTAGGATATTTTGGTTCAATGTTTATTATAGGTTTTGCATGGAATCTCGTCTGTTTTTTGATTCGTTGTTATTTAGAAAATTGATAAAAAGCAGAAGTTACACGTACTAGACAGATATGTTTCAGTCATTCAAGTTCAAAATAAAGTCTCACGATATTGTCACTATACATATACGTTACATTCGCAGTAGTTTATATATAATCTTCATCATAATTTCCATTAGTAAGCAATTTATTACAATTTTTTCAAAAATTATGACCTTTAAAAGTTCATAGTCGCTTCACTTTTCTGCATCTCTGCGATTTTTACAATTGCTGTTAATTTCTAATTCCTAAACCAACTGTTTAGAATAATTTTAATATCTACGTTTACAGTAGATAATAATATTTATGATACGGACATTTGTTTGCGATAAAACACAGTAGAATGATTCCGTGCCTTTTGTAAAGATACATTCTTAGGAATTGATTTAATAAATTTATTTATCGCACCACCGGTTACAAAATCTAACTCAATTAGCTATTATCGCATGTTGTACAAGCACGCAACTTTATTCCATCGAATAAGTTCCTGTAAAATCACTCTAAAAAATGCGCAATACACCAGAGGAACTTCTCACACGATTTATTTAGCTTCCACTTCGTTATCATAGTCATAAAGCTCGAACGAAGAGCCGAATTACCGAAACCAGAAGACGGGAGAACGTATCCTTAAACGATCGAAGCGTACCGTGTAGAAGAAGCATGTCAGTTAGAAACAAAGGTAAGCGCAATCTAATTTTATATCGTGATTGCGTGCAAACCGTTTCTTCAATTTCGACCCAACTTCCCGTCACGATCGCTTCGTCACTTTCTGCGCCACTTGTCGTTGGTCGCCGGGCGCCGATATTACCGATTCATTACGCGATTGTCCCAACACGCTATTTAGTTTTTACAATCGTCTAGCGAGACAAACGTGAAAAAAGGCGTCGATGGAGCGGGTACCGGCGCGCTGCTCCGCGTCGCTCCGCTCTGCTCCGCGTCGCTCCGCTCTGCTCTGCTCTGCTCGGCTCCGCTCAGCTCCGCTCCGCTCAGCTCCGGACCGCGCCGACCGATTTCCGCTCGCGTTAACGGTTCGCGGACAGCAGTTGGTACGCGGGAGAGCTTCACGGGCATTACCGTGCCTCGACGTATATTTAGGCCCGATTATTTATGATTACGATTATTCCGGACGGCTTTCGAGCGCTTTATTGAATGTTTAGCATGTGCTGGCCACGCTAATTCTGAACTGAACGTTTATAGCATGAGGGTATCTCCTCCTACGTGCTCTCCTTAGACGAGCTTTCGCTCTGTCACTAATTCGCCCCGTTCGATCAAATTACTCGTTCGCGAAACTGCCTCCTCCACCCCTCCCTTGCCCCTCTCTGCCCTCCCCCGTTTCGTTCCTGGCTCCGACGAACGACTCGGTTTTGCCTCTTTTTACCCTTTCCGTCGACTAATGATGATCGTTAATCCCCCTTTTTAACCGTTTAACCCTTAGCCCATCTCCTACTTTCTTCGAGCGATATCTTCATTGTGATTTTACATGACAATTATATGCCTGAAAATCGACCACCGTTGAAATAATTAGGCAGAGATCGCTCGGCTTCCGGCGGAATCGTTCTTAGCCGAGTACCGCAATTTGTCGGTTATTAAAGGATACTTCGTACTCGGTACTTTGAAACTGCAAGCATTACCAGTGCCGAGTGGACTGATGATAATGATACCAGTATGTGTTTATTGCACCGGCAACAAACAAATATAACTGAAGTGGAGGGAGGGGAAATGAGATCGTAGCACGATAGCAGTATTGGTACCGATAGACTGGATATTTGTACAAATTTACAACTTTAGACGGCAAGTGAAACAAATAAAGCTGCATATAGTATTAATTTCATGTTTATATATCCTTTTATTTGAATCAGATGAATGAGGCAATTAAACAAATAACGAAGCACACAAGCCTGGTCAAAGGAAAATTCACTAAACTATTTTTTATAATTTATAATTAAGTCCAATTTATTTTTGTTGTTTCAAATTCATGTAGTAGTTTGCTTATTAAATATTGAGGGCAGAAAATCTTTAAATGACAGATGTTAGAGAAACATGGAAACGAGAAATACAGTTTTAAAGTATTAATAATAGACTATAATAATTACGACATTGATCATTTGAGAAAATCTGCGCCGGAATTTGCCAGATCGTCGAGTATATATTTGAAAATGTTCTCAGGAAAGGGAGTCAAGTGAGAAAAATCTGTTAGAAAACGGTGCATTTTGAAGCTGAAACTAAAATAGAACGCCAGCAGTGCAACGTAACTTTCATGCATCTCTGAATGTTTCCAAATCTACGAAGTTATTTGAAACGATTTATATTCATTTTACGTATTACTTTACTCTTTATTTGAATAACTTCGCGTTATTACTTTGGCAACATCAGTTGTAATTTATCAATTTCAAAATGGGATTTACGAAAGTAATTTAGTCGAGCCAGTGTTTTAAAAGATATGCCAATTAGAATATATCTAATTCTGGGAATTCTGATTCTATGTTAAAATATACTAACATGTTAATTATAATCTAGAGTATAAGTCTTTACGTACTGTAATCCATGTGACCGCGGTTAATGCGACCACACGAAAATAAATAAATGAAATAAATGAATCGCAATTGTTTTCAATAATGATAAAATCCGGAGAACGTTTACTTTGCAAATTGTCCGAGTTAAATGATAGTTTTCACGATTCGAAAGTAGGATATCAGTTCCAAATAGGGAACAACTTCTTTTTAAACAAGTAAAAGGGCCTTGTTGGTACGTTGTTTCAATTAGAATATTTCTAATTCCGTAAAATACATTGTTTCCAGGAACATGAATTTTGAGAGCATTTGCAACTTTCCATTCATCGAACGGTCAGGACGTCCACTTTAAACAACGAATAACTTTTTGTTGTGCAAGAACTATTATTTCGACGATGTCCAGTATATTTGACATGGAAGAATTTTTGCGATCCTGACCGTCTAAATGGGGAAGGGACGAGAGAGAGGATCCTTCGTTTTGCATTTTTGGAGTAGAGTTCAGCCGACCTTGCGATCTAAGAAAAACAATGAGAAGTTAGAGCGTACTGCTGGGATGTACATGACGCGAACGCCAGCTATTTCGGGTTGGAAATGTTTTGCGCTTCGACGTTAACTCCGCGACGACTTTTGCTCACCGGCGTAGGAGGCCAACCATTTATTCAAAATAATTACTCCCGCGATACTCGAAGACGCGGCTGGGTATCTAGGACACGCGGATGCCAGTTATTTCGGGAAAACAAATGTTTCTGGCTTCGACTTTCATAAATTAGCGACCTTTGTCTAGCCGCGCGGCCCTGCGTCCAATTATTTCGAATAATAATTACGCGGCTAGGCGTCGCCGGGTCAAAAAATCTACAAAACGACAATAACTCGCGCGTTACCTGACAATCAAACGTAAGGTATCCGTAGGTGCGGTTACCTATACTATCGCGCGGGCATATCTTTCCGGTTCGTAATTCTTGTCGCTCGAGGAAATTTTCAGCCGGAGAAGAAAATTGTACACGAATGCATGTACGATTTAATTTCATGCGAGTCACGATATTTTCGTGAAACTGTCTATGCGCGGCTCTATAATAACAGTGCTTCTAGATTTTTATCATGCGGAATGTATCCCCCCGATACGTATTCGTCCTTTTAGAGACATGGCAAGCAGATTCTGTTTAAGGTGTACGTTCATTCAAGTCAGTGGAAATGAATGCTTCGAGACTTACGAATAGTATTTATGCGAGTTTCTTCGGCTAACAATTCTACTCAATTATAGAAGTATATGGAAATTCCGTGCTTCGAAATTGTGATTGCGAGAAATTAAAATTTGACGAACATGTAGGTGAACGTTTTGCAAATATGACAAACATTCCCATGCTTCTTAACCTAACGATAATTGCTTTCTTAATAATAGAGCACTGTTTTCTTTTTTACTTTCTAAACCTTAACTCGAACACTTTTTACTTATTTACTTATTTATATTTTTAATTGTATCCAGGGCTTGCGTGAAACTGTCGAAGTTTCCAGTTGGTTCTGATATCAAGTTGGTTTTTCACTTTTAACTTTTCTGTTCTGCAAAAACAGATATAAATTCACAGAAATTTTTATTCGATGTATTATATATACACAGAAAATGTTTATTTTTTTCGAGAATATGAAAAGTTCTAGTTGGACAATAACAGTTATCCTATTTTGAAAAAGTTAAAGTACTTTCAAACAAAATCGTTTAGTATTAATGGATTTTAACTCTCGCAAACGCTTGATTTAAATGTAAACATACTAGAATATTGCATTGATCGGAAATTGAAAAACTCGTTTCTAAGTTAACTAGCAATATCAGTTCACAATGTTGTTGCGTTCTTGAAATTCAGTGCTTTGAAATGTGTGGCTAGTATTAATGAGAATACTTTGGAGAATTGATTAGCTCCCTCATAATTTTTTTCAATCAAATACAAAATAGTTGTTATTTAACTTTCATAACGGAATTAAAGTGTTAATGTAGAAGTTAGAAAACTACTAAATAACTTATAAAAGTTTACATCTGAATTACAGTTACATTCGAGCCTCGGTTACATATTCTATAATAATAATATTTAAGGTATTTTCAATAACTTTTTTCATAAGAAGAGAGAATCAAAATGTATAATATTTAAGACTGTCACAGTCAGACAATATAAACGCTACACATGTGAGGAAGATTCTATTTCGGTCACCTCTCACTCACGGTATTTCTTATTATCATATTTTCAGCTGGGGGAATCGTAAAAAATGTATACATACATAAACGAAAAAACTGCTGATACGAAGAATAACAAACAACTATTAATGAGATGGTCGAACTGAAATAGTGAACTAATGTTGCCGCATCGTTCGATCGATGGAACTAAATTACTTAAAACGGTGCGTTAATTTTACACTGTTACTTGGATATGATGCGAGCATATAACAAGCACACTGTTATATCAACAAATTTAATTAGCATTTAAAAATCCTTTCATATTCCTACTAAAAAGTTTCCATTCCCTGGGCAGTTTTCGACTGTTTTGTATTCAATCTATATACACAAAATGTTTAAATAAATATTTTGAATAAGGAAATTTTTAATTCAACAAACGCATTTGTTATGAAAAGTACAAGAATATGCATTATTATTATAATTTTGTTCGAAGCAAGTCGATAATTTAAAAATTAATGGACCGCACCGAGGTCGGATTAAATTACATTAACAATATGAAGATGCATAAAAATTACTAATATTTGAAATCACGTAGAAAAATCTCATAATTGGTACAAAGAATGATGGCCTACCAAAGAAATTTCTTAAAATCTTGCACGATTAATTTACATTTTTGTTAGTCTATCGAAAACATCGACGAACAATAGCAACACAAAAATATATTTGGGTGTAAAAGCCTCTATAAACAATGTGTAATATCTTTGTCGTCGATACAAGAGAAATACAACCAGATAGATTCTGCTACCAATAAACTTTCGTGCGATTAATTTCCAGTTTTTAATTGTCCACCGCGGACACGGACAAATGATTCGCGGACAAACGTATAAACGAAACGGCTTCTCAATACTCCGGGCGATTACTCAAGTCCGCAGAAAGTGTCAGTGACTTATTTAAAGTAATTGTGGACCGTTATTATATCTTTCGTTACAAAACGGCCATACGAAACCGTGCCTTAGGTACCGAGACCTTTCACCCCGCCGATTATTACGATGGTATCGCGTGAAAGGTGTCTTTGCACTCACGGCGTTTTCCACTCGCTAGTCACGCGTTGGCACGAGAGAGAAAGAGAGCGGGAGGGGCGTCGTCGAACGAAGAAAAAAGAACGGAGTACAACGTCGTATGCCTCATCTTTAAATAGCAATGGACATGGTAGACGCGGCAAAATCCATTTCCAAGTAGGTACGGATGTTTCCGAACGGACCACCCACCGCCACGTTTTCTCGGCTATTCGTCTTTTACGCGGAATCGCCGGTTGTTTCGAATCCCTCCGCGAATTAGAATTGAATTCCCTTGTCAGCCAAATTGCTTGTCCCGGCCTCCCTACGACGGAAATCGTACGAAGCGTTTTCGTTCGCCGCTCGAACATCGCGGGTTTCTAATCAATAGTCGGCAGTCCGACACGGATTTCTCCGCGAAGTCGAAACACACTCGCGAAATTGGCGCACCGTGGAATCAATAACATTCCCAGCCGTGAATTACGCGTGTACTTTCCAAGGGGAGTGCGGTTATTTCTGACGTCATCGAGACGTTTGTGTAATGAACGCTGCCCAGCCTCTTCGCGTTTTCTCGATTCCCTCGGCTCGAACGCAAATCGGATACGCCGGGTATGGATTGCTCGGTGGTCGTGGTCATCGTTTTTCGCCAGTCAGACACTGAGTAGTTTTCGAAAGATTTTCCAGCTTTTCATTCTGGCAAATGCAGTTGTCCAGTAACTACGTTGCTCTTTATACCGATGGAAAAATAAGTGTCGCACTGAGATTTTAGGTTTTGAAAGACTTCTAAATATTATCGTGTTGTAACGTAAATTCGTCGAGTTCTTTTACTTTAGATATACCAAAGAAACGAATTATACAGTAGGGAACAAAAGTTTTAACACTTCTAAAAATGTATATTTTTTGGAAATGTTAGAGGGACTAAAATAAATTTTTTAATTTTGCTATTAGATAGAATGAAGAAATAAAGAATTTGTTTTTTTAATTCTTTCATCTGACCTCAAAACTGTGTAATTTATATGTATGCTGAAAATTTCATTGAAAATTGTTGAGGTTGTTATGGATTACGAACAGTTAATGATCTGCAGAATTTTACACATGTCTGTAGCAAAATTAAAAAAATATATTTTTATTATTGTGGTACAGCAAACCAGACTTTCTAACATTTCCATAAAGTTCAAGCCGTTCAGTCCGATTTTAATAAAGACACCTTTAAAAGGTGTCCGAATACTTGTTCAACCGCTGTAATTATATTCGAGTCTGACTACAGGCAATCCCCTGTTACTTGTGGTTCCATGTCTTCTCCCTCTCGTTCCCCTTCTTCTCTCAGGTATTACTTGGTGTACACAGTTGTATGTTAATAGCATTTCTCAGAAACAATCAAATAATAGAACAGTCGCTCAATCAGAGAGCCAGATTAAATCTGTACTGACTTTTGCAATAGGCAGTGTTCTATATAGATTATATACATATATAATGGAGAATTCAATTATCGCAGCTTCGAATAATCCAGGTTCTGCAATGATTACAACTACAGGTAAACTATGTAGTACTACTGTCCCTAATAGGAAACATTCTGTGATATTTAAATGATAGTTTATTTTGTTTTCCTACTAATGACTGCGGATTTTATGAATTTATGACAAACGCGAATAGTTTAAAGACAAAACCGCGAAACACGAGAACATTATTATATAATGAAACCATAAAAATGTTAGTACACTTAATTACCCTATAATAACAGTCGGTGAAGTGTTGAAATGGTTAGAAGAAGATTTGCAGTCTACTCATTAATGTTCGCAAATATACACTTCTGTACATGTCATTGATTAAAATTGAGTCATGAACGTCCACAATCTATATTTTTATCGTTTTTACGTTAATGTGGTAACTGCAACGCGTGTCTGTGTCGCGCGAGTGTCGGTAGTCGAATATTATCTGACATCACCGTAATGCTTGTTTAATTAACGGTTACCAATCCCTACTCACGCCCGTGTCATACGCGAGAAAATAAAGCAATAGAAGATGTTGAAGTTATGACATCGGAATGCTTCGAATAGAACCTGTTTTCTATTTGTCTTATCAAATAAAATATTGCGGAAGTGTGCTTAAAGTCACCGATAAAACGTTTCGAAACAATTGATTGGTCAGTAAAATTGTATAACAGATTGTGGACGCGCTTTTCAATAAATTATAATATCCGAATCATATTTCTTAACAATATATGAATAATTTCATACGTTTGTCTTTATTTGAATACCAATATGAAAGCTTTTCTTACGTAAACGAAGTGTTTAGATTTGAAAAGTTCTGAGAATCGTATTCAGTGTAGCGTACTATTTGCCGGGATCGCTTAAAAGTCATTTCATACTTACGGATCAATACACAAGAAACCATTAATTAATTTATTGAGTTTTATTTAACGAAAAATGAATGCCTCACTTATTTGTAAGCACACAATCATAAAAAGCCCATTTTATGGTTCGGGCAGTTAAATGTTAGTGATAATAATAGTTTATTAAACCATAACTCTTTTTCTTACATAAGAAAAGTGATTAGCTGCACCGACTGTATGGCAATCACAGAAATAAGGAAAAAGGAGCGGAGCACCTCCAGCATAAGGAAAGAAACATGTAAAGCTGAGGATATACTGTAGAATGAAGCAAAACTTGTCTTCGAATAAAAAAGATATACTCACGGAATGAGAAAGCCTTAAAGATTAAAATTATGAATCTTGTCAAACTATTTTTAAATTTCTATTCCACCTTCCATAAGTAAATAATTTTAAAAACTTACTACTGATAATTCCGAAATATGAGTTCACTATGAACTTACAACAATGCACTTTGATGATCACGAAACCAATTGCACGAAAATCAAATATTTTCAACTGAGAAATCAAAAGTGACAGAATATAAAATTTATAATTTGGAATTACTGGTACAGGAGAATTTTTCTTGGTCAGTGGACTTCCAGAATTGAACTGAAGAACTCCAACAGAGGCCTATCTTAATTTCTTAATACCTTAATATCTTAACATTGATAATGCATTGTTTGACTAAACCCCTTGTCCTGTAATTTCAACGTTTCAAGCTACAGCATAAAATAAAATAGTTGGTACTACTTCCAAGTCAATTTGAAATTGTTAAGTTGCTGTTACATGTGTTAGTTTGTGATAGAAAGTAAGAATAATCAAGTCTCACATCCCATGACGTCTTTCAGACACTATTTGAAAGCAAGGAGTTAAGACCAAATGAGTATTTGTGACACCAAATATCTTGTCACACTGCATCAAGTTAGTATTTGTCACAAAATTAGATCAACTCAAAATATTTACACTCGTTTCACCTAAGACTTTGCTGCAACAGATGAGCAAACGTTCAAAATAGCAAGATTATAAAGAAGACGAAGCAGATCTTCAAAAGCTATAATTAGAAAACATTAATTCGACGTAATTCAAAGTTCGAATAGATCGAATATCACTTACAGGAGAGATCTAAATCCCTAGATTTTCTAAAAAAAAAAAAGAAGCCAGTCGGTTGGATCACAGCCGGTGACGACGTCCGCTCGACGCTCGGGGAGGATCTACAGATCAATAACTGTCTTTGGCCACGACACTGATTTTCGATGGTACCGCGATACTTCCTGACGTCATCGCGGCATTGTTTAATGAGCGGCTACCAGTCTCTCCCCACGTCGTTCCTACTCGAGCAGTAATCGCGGCCAGAGGGAGACAGCTAGCGGACTCCGTGGAGGGGGCGTAGGGAGAGTGAGAAAGAAAGAGAAGAAGGGGAGAGAGGTAGTATCGTGTCGGACGCTGGACGAGGCGCACGCTCGATGCAAAGCAGCGTGTGCTGTCACGCGTGGAAACCAGGAAGCTGTGTGTGTACCAGGATCACGGTGCTGCTGTGTCCTGGGCGTCCACTTCGTCCTGGTCGCAGGCTCGCTCCGCTGGACGGTTCCGGTCGCGTCGTCTTCCGGTCTGTCTTCGGGGAACACGTTCGAAAAGTGGTCACAGACCGTGCGTCGACGACCACGCGGCACACGTGAGCGGAACGGAGACGAACCACTACCGAGCGCGGCCGAATGCCAACGAGCGGTCACGATCGTTTCTCGGGGTACTCTGCCTGGCCGCTGATTGGCCGAATCCTCGAGGAAGTGTTCACTGTCTATGAGGGCTCGGACCATACCGCCACGTGAGTTGAGCGCTGTGGAAGTGACCCAAGATATCGCGCGCCTTTTCGCCGTTTTATGCAGCACCGGATTCTGCCGAGCTTCATCCACTTGTCCGCTGCTGGGTACATGTCCCGAGTCGCTCTATCGGCTCGGAGAAACTGATCGCTCCAGAACACGATGACGTCTCGCGAGCGTGACAGCCTGGAACCTGTATCTTAGAGAGACGGTAGCTAGAACAACGCGAAGTTTTCGTTGGAAAATTCCCGGTTGCTAACTAGACGTCTCACTAGCTGATAGAGAAGCGTAACTTATCCTGTCTATTATCTTCGAAAGAAACCCGGTCTCGGACTGCTATGCGTCACTCGAGAGTCTAAGACAGTACCGTTTGCCCTCTGAATGGGTGTGCTGGCCTACGTCACCGTAGTCATCACGTGGTGATCCCAACCTAGGCCAATGTCTTTACCCCGTATGACGTTGCGCCTTTCAGCCAGTGTCCTCTAGGCGGCCGTTTCCCTACTAAACAGTCTGTCGACGATTCGACCGCGAAAACTTTTGCCATGGAAATCGAGCAGCTTTTTTGGAACGGCGATCACGAACTGCACGGATCGCCGATCGAACTCCGGAAACGCTCTTTCGCGAAGTTGAAAGCGACGATGCGTTGAACGGGTAAACACGGAACGCCGCGGAACTGTCCTCGTGACGCGCTGTCTATCTCGACGACGGAGAAGTTTGTGTCTCTGAGTGTTCTAAATAGAAGTGCATGGTGGATAAAACGTCTCTTTTTTTCTTTCCATTGATCGTCCGGGATTCCGATATCGAGACTCTTTTCTGAAACTTTGCCGCCATTGCGAAGGCGATTGGTGGCCGTGGCAAAAAGTGTCGGCGTACCACGTCCCGCTTTTTACAAGGAACGTAGACATAACATGCCAGTGTTAATTGTCAGGCAAGAAACGCTCGGTGAAACTCGTAGGTCAGTTCGATATCGGCATTAATGATCGTACGGTAACAGTATTGCAACAAAAAGTTGCCTACGAAAAATCAAAGATTACGTATTATCGGGAAACAGTAGATTTTCGAAACGTTCTGTTACATGTAAATGTTGTATACGTCTAATAACGATGTGTACACTTATAATTTGCGTTCGAAAAAAAGTAATCGTTAGCTAGTGACAAGTAGAATAAGTACGAGGAAAATGAATGGAAGATGTTTTACCTTAACGGTGAATTAACAAATTGTCGAGTCGAAGTCCGTTGCTCGAAGAATCAGTGACTGTGATCTGTCCGTGGATTCGTCTGGAATTGGGAACACTGTGCAAGCTTCTGGAAAGTGACAAGTAACTACCGTGATGCCCGATGTGTTTAAATAACCTCTGATTCAACGGAGTTCTAAGCTCGTCTACATCCCGGTACGTTTGCTGTGTTTTTTGACATTTTATCGTTACTTGCGATTATTGAATCATTGGAAGCATAGGAATACTGCTGCTTTTATTATCAATCCCGTTAAATTCCGTTGAACGCTATACTTGTTGTGCAATACAAGCTGACTTCAAAATATATCAGTCGCCATCTTTAGACGCCATCTTTATTAATTTAACCCTTCGTATCCTGAGCGATTCTGTGATTCTTATTTTCCACCGACATTAGCGTGAGAAATCGAATAAAAATTTAATTATAGATTTTGATTAAGGACTTATAAATAACTTTTTTAACATCGAAATTAACATTATAAATTACACCATTTACGTGTGACCTGATAGTAGTCAAAAATTAAATGGTGGTGTAGGGTTAGCATTGAGAAATTACTTGTATGATGTTTACTATAACAATGTATGTCCAATATTAATAAAAATATGTTTTAGTCTTTGAAAGTAACGTTTTTTTAATAAACAGTTCGTAGCATTTACGCGCATGCCTAATAATTAACATACACTTAGTTCTAATTAGGCTACAATTATTTGCGTGTTCATGCAATGCGCAGAAGCATGTGTATTATTAAAAAATAATAACAGTTTTAGTTTCGCTTTTTGCAATAGATCTTCCAGTTAACAAACAAGATTTTTAGAAAAAATCACTTGGAAAAATGGGAAATTGGATACAACCAGGAACCTACTTTCTCATTTTTAAGTTTCGCTTGTATTTGTCGATACTTAACAGTCTCTGGCCATATTAATGTGACCACTTGAATCACCGTTACACCTAATGACACACGATGACCGTTTTTTCCAATGTCACCAGTACACAGACTACTACTTTCACAAAACGTGTCGCCTAGATAATAAAAGTACAGTTTTTCATCAAAGGATTAACAACTGCATCAATTCAAAATGTTCGCATTCAGCAGATTTTGTTTAACATAGACAATAATTCCCGGGACTGTAAATTAATTAAGCGTTAATTGTATTATTCACCATCTACGAATATATTAATTGTAAACAATATAATAACTTGAAAAATACTGTGTAAACAGTTAATTCAATGAATACCAGACAAATGGATTGAGTTCCAAATGAATTAAAAAATACAAGGTTAATAATAATTGATAATTGACGTAAACTACAAAGTAAACATAAATCGAAGTATAATAAGAGGTTTGTATAGCATCCCACGCGACTGTGGCCGAAACATTGTAGAACCGCATGATGCGGGGTTAAAAATACCGAGCATAATCGTCTCTCGTGCCTAATTATTATCAAGCCCGACGGAGTGGGGGCAGGTACTGGTAGCGGGAAACGCAGTCAAAGAAAAGTATGACTGCTCATCCGATATAATTGAATGGAAAGGTGGGAGAGCATCGAAACACACGCGCGTTTCCCTTCACGTACCGTCCGCCTGTCTAGAATCCGCAATCGTGGCTGTTGCAACAACGTCGATCGGCAATAATTCATGCACCTTGCGATCGATCATTTGTTAATACAAACTATAATCGTTAATTCATACGCGACAATGTAAAAACCGGCACCGGACGTGTGTCGCGTGCGTTCGGCCATACTAGTGCATGGAAACGTACTATTCCAAGCACTCGGGAATAACTGTGCTTGATTTCAGACGTCGTTCTTCATTAAGCCGGCCGGTTATAATTGACCGAGAGCCGGTAACAGTTAAAGAAATGCGTATTTTCATCCGCCATTGTTTGCGGGTAACTCGTGCGGCTCCTTGCAGATATCAAAAATCAGATTCGGTTATCCGTAGCCCCTGTAATCCACGTAGTTTCGAGAACCGGTTAGTAGATAGCCAACAATGACTCGTTCAACTCGATAAGAACGGGTTATCATCGAAAATCTCTAAAACTTTAGTTTATTTATAAACAACGAATTGTATGCATTTATAACATAAATGGATGCACAGAATGTAGAATAGTGAAAAGATTAAAAGAATTTAAGAATTATTATTAAGAAATTATTCGGAACATATTAAGATTGTTAGAGGAAGAACTGAACTTACTAATTGGCTACTGTCTCTTGGAATTGATGCAGACAATTATTACTTTGCGTAAAGATCCGCAGTCAAAACTTTGCAACTCACGCTAGAGCCAGTTTTTAATACAGAATTTGAGCATCTCAATTATAATTGTGCCTTGGTGCCAATCAGTTGAATTTAACTATGAATCAAGTTTAACTCGTATGGAGATGCGGGGACATTAGGTGTGGAAACGAAGGCGGTAGGTTATGCATAAGTATTTCTTTCGCAACGATTTTTATTCGATTGCCTACTTTTGACGATCGTTCGAGAGCCAGATAAGGTAGCGGAGCCGATTATTGTCAGGTGACCGATCGCTGTACTTTGATTTCTTTTTCCGGCATAGTTATCTCCATATTTATAGAATAAGATATATCATATCGTTTTATTAAAAAACATAAAATGAAAGAATCACAAAATTGGTCACTATCTTCGAAGCGTAAACGGATGAAACACAACATACGAGCAACCGCCTAACTGCAGCAGTGACTCTAAAGACTGCCTAGAAAGATAGCTTATTATTGATGCACAGAAATTTATACTTTGGCTAATTATAGAAGGTATGAAAAGGTATATAAGGTATGAAGGTATGAAGGTATAAAAGAACGAGATTGCCTTGTGAACTAGGAGGGAGAGAAAGGCGAAAGATTGATCAGTCTTTTAATTTTCCTTTGCGACGTGCGCGATCTTTCTAAGATTCAAGAACCGTTTCGT
>CM052166.1:2081750-2101773 GCA_028455555.1 Augochlorella aurata | reverse complement strand
TAAGTTCGTGCCGCGGGCGTGTTTATACTTGTCGAGGCGTGTTTTATAATATAAACTCAAAACGATAAGAGACCAAAGGAAAACATTTTGACACTTTGACTGTCATGACAATAGCCTCTCAGTCTTCATAAAATTAAAGTACTTTAATTAACCACATTAAAAGATGGAAAGTTTGAATATTCTTACGTTTCGTAGAACCTAATAGAATTATGAAAATGTTATAAATTAGAATATGGTACTTAACATGGGAACTAACAAGTTCTAAACACAACTAAAGGCAAAATTAGATTTATTGAAACTTCGTACGATTTCTGTTATAATATGTTCGATTAAAGAAGTTTATCTACAGATTCCTCATAGAAACGTTTTTACAATAACCAATTATTTGCCAGTTATTTTAGCCATGCATTAATACCAGTCATTAATGTCACTTATTCTAATAGTAATGACTATTGATTACGTTCTTCTATCATGGTATGATATTCAAAGAGCTATAAAGTATGCAAACAAAGGAAACATTTGAAACATCTCGGTGATATCTTGACTAGATGGAATGCTGAAATTACTTTTTTCACATCTAAATTTAGTCTTAAATCGTGTCACATGAAATGGAGAATTTCTTATCAATCACAAATTGTTTAAGCGATCAGTTATACATTTAAGCCGTACATTACAGTAATTTGTTCTCACTATATGTACATTTTTGAAAATTTCGACTTATGTCCTAAAATAATGCGTGCCAATATGTTAAAAAGACAATTTAAATAAATTATAAAATTACTATTAGATAGCTTAATCCTAAATTGTCTGAACAACTGATGGTAATTTATTATTATTCTACTAATACTATATAATAACACTCCTTGTTTCTCACAATGAGAAAAATATGAGTTTCGCCACTATAACTCCAACCCACTCATTTCCATGGAAAGATATATTTAGTAATAATTTGAGAAAACCTGTAGAAGTTCCTAAACCAATGATAACTTTACCTTCTGCATCTAAGTGCTTTTAAAATTGCACACGAGCAATTTCCTGTGTCAATGATACATTGAATATTTTTACACCGCGAATATTCTCGAAACAAGTGAATTTTTCATGTATACAAAATTCATAGCTCGAGGATATCCGATGAAACACTGTGAAATCGTTGTTCAGCTACAAACCGACCGATTAAATTTTTAAATAACCAATTGCCGTTTCCGTTCGGCTAAGTAGGGGTCGCGCGATGTTTCTAGTTCTACGATATAATTCCATACGGTTGTTGCATGTCTCATAGCGCAAAAAAGCCTGTTTGCGGTGGATATCGATGGGCGTTTCGTCATTAAGGCGTAACCTGTAAAATATTTAAACAGACACGCTCAACAGGGAATCAAGACAACGTCTCAAGTGGACCGATGAATTTCTAACGGAATCGACGGTGGCGCGCGTAGTTCTCATTCTAGTTACACCCCACTACTTCCGCTAAACATCCGTACTGCAGGAAATTGTTGCAGGGTAGCATGACACGGTTCTAGGTGCCATTATCGCTATCTGCATTCGTAATCGTGCTACCGCCGCGGCGCAACGACGCTTTTCATAGAACAATAGAAACGGAACAGAGTTGTTTATCACGCATCTTACTGCAAATTTCTGCCTATCCAGATCAATTTGTTCGGCGAAACTGACTACGCCGGCGTCCATTTCGCTGATTACTTTCGCCCCCGGCCTTTCATCGGCGCAATTATTCAAAGTTGAAACAATTTCGACGTGTAATTTAGTCGCGTATGTTCCCGTAATTGCGCGCCCGCGAATGTGCTAAATTTGCACGGATACCCTCGCAGTCGTAGCGAACTTCCACCGTATTGCTCTAGTTGGAAAGCCTCCCTTCGTTTCGGAGGGAAAGATATTCTTTTCTCGCAAATCTCCATTCTTATCTACGATTCTAGGTATTGCATTACTTGGACTAGATCGAAATGAAACGCTTCGCATTTTGCAACATTGTTGTTCCAGAAGAATTGTATTTAAAGAATTGTATTAAAAATAATACGAGGGAACGATGATTTGAAAATGATCACAGTAAGCAAATTCATTAATGTCGTGAAACCGGCAATACAGACGACAGCATTGTTGCTATCTAAGCATTACGCGAATAACTAATTAGTAATTAATTACCGATAAACGCGAAAGATCTAGATTCTATTTTAGATTTAGTCTCCACAGCATTCCATCCGTAGAGACACGATAAAATCCATTGTATTAAAGTGTATACTATTTTAATAAAGTCCTCGCCTAAAGCAACATCGATATCAGTAAATCAATATCAGTAAATACGTCAGAGCGATAAGCAAACAAAATTGAATAATGTAAAACTGAAAAATAGTGGACGAAGTAGAGTTTCAGCAATACTTTAATCGTAGAAACGTTGGCTGTAGAAACCTATGAAAATAATTCAGATAATTATAAAATGCTGGAAAACGAATTTTTGCAAATTGTAGAGAGTCTGTGACGTCGAAATAGGGTGACCGAAGACGCTGATGACGCATGAACGCTTTAAGGAAAACAAAATCGTGGCTCCGCGTTTCTAAATTAGCGGATCCACAATAATGCCCTCGATGGTAGAATAGAGTGGTGCCGCAGCGCAAGGGGAGCGTTCTAAATAATATATTTTTCAATTTCGAACCGTTGAGCGGTGTTTCCATCACGACAGAGCGGCGTGGCTTCCGGCGTGATGGCGCGGTGGTAATGCAGCGACCCTCCGGGGGGTTGGCGGAGTTAACGAGACGTCATAAGGGCGCTGCTATAATTGCGTCAAAGGCGTATAACGGGAGTAATCGTACGTAGCATGGTCGAGCTGCAACAACGTACCGCTGGAACACGAACGTGGAGACCGGTATATATAGATGAACGGGGACGGGACGGAACGGGGCAGGGAATGGAACGAAATTAAGGAAAGAAATAATGCGATAGGAGAAAGCAGTCGGGATGGTTTGGGGATGCTCGCGGGACGAGAGCCACAGGGACGATCGTGCATAGAGAAGCACACGGACTCGTCGAGGAAGAGCTTAGGTACACGTGTTGATGGCCAAGACTAGTCCCTAATTGTGCTTAATGACACCGTGTCCTCGGGGGTGAAACCGCAGAACGCTCTACCCCTGCGCTTTCCTTCCTCTCGCACGATGCCACCCCCCAGCGGTTGTCGGCAAACCCTCGGCCTCGGACGAGGAGGGAAAAGCCTGGACGGTCGGGACATGTGTCGTGTTCAAGCATCCGGAAAAGCACACCGGGTTATCTAGGATCCGGACCAAAATACACGGCACACGTTCGAGGGTCGTTCCTTCTTCCTTCGATGCGCGATACTCTCTTACGAGGGCGACGATCCTGTCACGTTTACCTGGATAAGGGCCAGGCTTTATTGGTCTTTTAGCCGGAGGCTGTATATCTGCTTGTTAGGACGACGGTTTGCATACGCGACCCGCTCGATTGCACGCTACGAGTAACTATTGCTTACGGTTAAGTCTCGTTCGGCTCGTTGACAGCTGCGGAACAACAGTTTACACGATTTATCATTCGTCGAGAGGAAGCACTGTAAGCTGTCATCGAGCGAAACGGTTAATTTCTAGCGTATTTTAACCCTTGACACTGCGAGCAAATCTTCAAGCTGTCAGCAAAGTATAGTACTTTTGCAGTCGAACTTCTAAAATTGAGATATATTGTTTAATGGAAAACAAATAAATCTGTTTATTTTCGTTACTTTCCTTGATTCTCAACTTGTCAAATTGCCATCTGTTACGACAAATACTTGTTCTCGTTGAAAAACCTTTCCAACTTGAACTTGTAAAGTTTTCCAACTTCCAACGTTCCATTACACAATATAATAAAAATAGTACTATTAATTGTAGTACCGGGATTATCGCATGTTGTCGTAAAGTCATGACGCGTAAGAATTGAACACTTTTCTGTTTAGACAATAAAATTGCAAGCTCTGATGCATCAGAGCGAGTGTAAACAGTGAAACAATTCATACGCTATTTGCATGCGAAAAAGAAAAAGTAGAAATGCTCAGCGTATGCAACGAAAAGATTCCCAGTATGTCATAGTTTTTTAAAGAACGAACTTTATGTATGGATACCTGCCACGATGTAAAAAACATTATTGTATACGGTATACTATAAACTAAGATTTTATTGACCTCTAGTAGCTGTACTGCCACACAAACTACTTGTTCAAGTACTAAGTTTTCGGACGAAAAACTCAGGCACGCTAAATAATAGAACAAATCGCACGGTACGCTCAACACCACTTTCGTTATTGTCTGAAAGTCGTTATCGCCGGGTCGAATCGAGACTGAAGGAGCCATTAGCGTACAAATCAATTATCCGATTGATTTCGGGCATGCGAAGTTTTACAACAGGTGCGCCAGTCCGGTACGATCAGCGTTCCAATCTCCAGCGGTCGAAATTACGCCCGAGTTTCCCGGAATCGAATATTGCCTAGAGCCTTTCCCGGCGCCAGTCGTTCTTAGAATCTAGCAATTAATCGACCGTCAGTCCGGAATGCTGCACGACAGTGAATCGGGAATGGGTTTCGCCGGACAGAGGGATGAACGCGCAGGGGAGGGTAGAACGTCGAGCAGCTACGTTATGAATACATTATATCTCCGGTTCCAAGGGATGCTGGCACATGCGCCGACGGTGTAGCTCCACCCTGTACTCCACCGGGACTCTGTGTTTCTCTCCTCCTCTTCCGACTCCTCTCTCTGCTACCCCCCCTAGCCACCCCTCGCAACCGCCTCGCCGTTCGCGCTAATTATACATGCGCTAACCAATCCACCTCCAATGAGGCTGCTGGGCTGTTGCCCTCTCTACAGAGAGAGGGTTCAACCACTCTTGTCCTCACTCATTGAAGCCTGGGTGGAGCATGGACCTTCCTCCGTGCATACCACGCACTTGCTTTGCTTAATTACGCGGAGGCGTTAACTAGCTCCCAGCCAACCCTTGATTCGCAACCCTTTACGCCGCTAGGAAGGGAACACCGGCGCTGTTGATTGGCTTTCCGCAGTCTCGTCAGCTCGCTTACGGACCGGGAAACTCCTACCGAACCCGAAACCGACCAGAAGATTTTTCCCCGCGATAATTCTTCGACGGCCTCCGGATTTTGGCCTGTTCCAGCACGATAATTTCACTTCCGCTAAGCTACTCGAAGCTTTACGAGCACTCGAATTGGCAGCTCGAAAGCGTTATCAAAGCGTCTTTCGACCGGTTTCGGTTTACGATACCCCGGACGAGAAGAGACCTGTTCCATCGGCCAAAACAATTGTAGTTTTCGGAGTGATTCGTAGCAGTTGGATCGCGCGCCGATTTTTGGATCGCGAGAAGGCGATTCCACGCTCGGTCTCTAAAACATCGGTTTCCTCCAACGAAGGTGTCGTCGCGAGCGGCGTTCGGTTTCCAGCGATAATTAAATTGCGAACGAAGCACAAAGACCCGTCCTATTTTATATTCATTGCTTTCTATCCCATTAGGAGCTATCACCGATTCAATATTCTTCCACCGCGAGTCCCTTGGACTCAATCTCATATTCGCAAGACAAACACTCACCCTCTGGGCGATCTTAACAGATGCTCCACAGGAAGTAACGACCTCACAATCTCCAATTTACGAGCCGGCACTCTCCGCGAGCCGAGATCCTTGAGGTCAAAGATTTCCTCGGCTCGATCTTCGTTTCCATAGTGGAAATGACCGAGACGAGCTTGTACCGGCGCAACGAGATAAATAAGAAGCTTGAGAGCAAGCCAGTACGGATCGTCCGGAGAAAGACGGAAACAGGAGAGTCAGCCCGGGCAGAACGAAACAGAGGGATCGGAAAAAAAGCTGGGGAGAGAGTGACAGAGACTAAGATAATGAGAGAGAGAGAGGAGGGAGAGGGAGAGGGAGAGAGAGAGTAAGGGAGAGAAAGACAGAGGAAGACAGAGGAAGATGAAGAAAGAGAGAGGAAGGTGGAGCGAGAGACAGAGAGAGAAAGAAAGATGAAGACGGACGGAGATGAAGCGAGAGGGTTTCGCGTCTCTCGAGGGTGAAGGACGAATGCAGCCTCTCTTTCCGTTCCGAGGGAGTCTAGAGAGCCGCGAAACGCGGATTCGACAAATCGAAGTCTGGCCCCCACGCGAAACGAGGCTGGGGGGATAGAAGAAGAGGGACTCCTCGAGGAGATGGAGCGTCGTCGCTGCAGGTCGGAATAAGAGGGTGGGTGGCGGTGTGTGCCGCCTTCGGCGCGCAGGCCCTATGCAAAATAGCAAGGCTGGTGGGGTGACGGAGCCGTTCTAGACCCCCCAACGGGGCAAACAACCCCTTAGTTCTGCCGTAGCGGCCGCAGACGCCCCCACCACGTGTGTGTCTCGCGCGAGAGACGCCTCTCGTCGTCGCCGCCGTCGCCGCCGCCGCCGCCGCCGCCGTCGCCGTCGTCGTACGTCGTCGTCGTCGACGGCAGCGCCATCCCGGTCGTTCTTCTCTCGCTCACCCGATTTTTTCGCCGATCTCGATACCCGACCGAATATTCCATCGTCTTTCCATGCCGGTTTTTTCCGCGTGAAACCGAGACGAATTGCACAGACGCGCGCGCGAGAACCGTGCCCGGCTCGATCCTCTCGGAGGCTTCGCAGTGAACGTGACCGATCCGCGGGGAGATCTCGAAACAACGCTCTTCGTCTGCCTTGGAACGCCGCCGAGAAGAACCCCGCACGATTCGGATGTACCCTCGATCAAGAGTAAGATTCCCGCTTGCCCCTAAATAGACGACCCTAGCGTTCCGTTTTGCCAAGACCACGCGCGCATGTTTCTCGGGATTAGGAGACTGCCGTAGCACCGAACGAACGATTTTTCTCTCTAACTTCAGCTGTATACTTTCGAGAGTGTTTAACGATCGGAGGAAATAAGATTCTCATTAATAATGTTAATGATTAGCATCGCTGGTGCGATAAGATCGTCGATGTCGACCTTCGCTTTCCGTCGAGAGGCACGTTCGAGCGCGAAATCTTTTCCGATTCGCTGAATTATTAATCCGTGTGTTTCCGGTTTTTTGAGCGGAATTGATCGCCATACGCGCGGTCTAGAGAAGTGCCCTGACAGCGGCGGCTCGCGCGGCGTGAAATCAGCCACGGAATTGCCGTGGCAACCTTGAACTAATAAGTCTCTCATCAGCTGCAGCGACATTGCGGCGCTCCTAGCGCGTTAATAAGAAAACATTCTACGTACGCCTAGGAGAGCTCCGGCCGCCTATACGCACAATGTTCGAGACTGTGGTAGTCGTAAAGGCGCCGTAATTTCGGCCACGAATTTTTACGAAACGTCGGGGTTCCCATAAATCATGGGACTCCTGTGGAAGAAATTAGCGATGTGATTAGTGCTGTTTATGCGATTCGACCGGCTGTAAATCTTCCACGTATGTCACAATCGCTGTGGCAAGGGTCATTACGATTAATTGTTTCCTAATTTATATCGGTTTTAATTGATTGAATGTTGCGCGGAACGACGCAACACTGGTTCATTTTATGTTTCGGTGTTCCGACCCATTGTACAATCGAAATAAAACATTTCACTTCCGAAGGACGTTCCACTTGTTAAACAGCCCATTATATGGAGTATTCGACTCGCATAAAATGCTGCGATTATAATTAATCACGCGGCGAGAATAATGTGGGCAAATCATTCGGAGAACTTTTGCTCGACGACGCAATTAATGATCGGACATCTCGCGCCTATTTTTTCTACCGGTGTTTTGCAATTTACAGCAATCTCTGTTCCACGATTTCCAGCGATTATTAAACTACGGCAATTGCGATACGCTTCAAATATTGACGCCGATGCTTAGTGTTCATTAAATTTTTCTGCCGATGACGAATATGTTCTAGGTATTCATTAGTCATGATCCCGTATTAGAAACGTTTCCGTGTTATAAAACAATTAATCAAACGTCGAGCTGCGCTGCTGTAACACGAGCAACGAGAATCGCTCGAAAATCCTTGCCTAAATATTGCAACGTGAACGGAACACCTCGAGCACAGAACGAATCTGTCCTTTCCAGTGAAAAACGGCTCGGGTCGGACGAAACATCGAGGGTAGGAAAGGTCAACGAATTTATCAGCGCTCGCGGTTTACGCAAACTTATTAATTTATCATTCCAACGAGCCCGTGAGAATATTCTCCCATCGACCCGCGTTCGAAACTTTCGAATAGCATTTCGGTCGAGGGGTAGCGAGCTCTTTTTGTGTTTTATCTCCGGGGAGCGAACTTCTAATCGAGCATTTTTATAGACACATTCCGTGACGCCGGTCGATTCGGCGGTAATTATAAGGCGAACGGGTGAAGAACACGAAATCGATAGGCAGCCGTTGATAAGGGAGCGTGATTAATCGCCGATCAATTAACAGTCGCCTATAACCGCGCGACGCGAGGCAACTAGGCTGCTAGGCGAGGCGAGGCGATTGCGCCATACGCTAGTCTCCAGCCGGACATCTCTCATTAATTAGTTATTAACGGCGTGCCGCGGTAATTACCTATGCAAATTCGTCCTCGGGCCGTTCTACGCCCGTCATTATCTCTCCGCAACGATTTCACAATACCACCTCCGCTCGTTCGGCTGCTCGTCCGGCGAGCATCTCGTGAAAAAGTGCGGGAAGGTGGAAGGTCGAGGCAAAGACGAA
Source organism: Augochlorella aurata (assembly GCA_028455555.1). Lineage (NCBI taxonomy): Eukaryota > Metazoa > Arthropoda > Insecta > Hymenoptera > Halictidae > Augochlorella > Augochlorella aurata. Next base: position 2,093,093 of record CM052166.1, on the reverse strand, counting down.
TCGTCTTTGGATGTGTCGAGCGTCAACGTTCCGGCGTTCACCGGCGTTCACCGGCGTTCACCGGCGTTCACCGGCGATTCGCGGTGTTCACTCTCCAAACCACGAGCGGTCTGTCGCGCTTTAACGACCGTTCGCGCATCGATCGTACGGGGAATTATTTATCGCGTGCTTCGGTATTTACATTACAAACGTGATCCTCTCTCTCTTTCCCCCTCTCTCTCTCTCTCTCTTTCTGTTTCTCTTTCGGCGTGCTCCGTGCCGGGACAGCGGCGCACGCGTGCTCTCGCGCGGGCTTGATAATTCTCGCCGCTCGAGAAAATTCGATAAGTAATATTTCCTCGAAAAGTTTTTGTCCAACCGCCTGGACTCCGCGGAGCGCCCGTATATTTCGCAACTCGGGTCCCGGGGAAGTACAATGGGTCTTCGCCTCGTCCGGAGATCCCTTGAATAGATTTCTTTTATTCCCCGCCTAAGTATTTCCGTAAAGTTTCGCTGCGAATTATCAATCTCTGACAGTATCGACTCCGGACCAAGACTCGATGTCAAACTTGCTCAACCGGTGCTGCCGTGATGGTGCTTAACTGTGAAACGGTAGAGCTCGATCTTTGGGAATTGCTTCCGATATTTCTAGGACTGTAAGGAAGAATGCCGCATGTCACGATTTCGACAAATTTCGAATAGGTTCATTCGACTGGGGAATATAGAATTTACGTATTTATCGGAACGGAAATCGTGGAAACAATTTCGATGTGCTCAAAAAAGAGGATGCAATTTAAATGACGACTGATGCGAAGAATTTGTGATCAGAACTTTAAACGTCGATGTCCCGAAAGTCGATACATTTTACTAGTCTTTCGTTGGTTATAATCAGCTTACTCTCGTTATGGAGGGCATACGTTCAATCGAGCACGAAGTATATAGGCGATAGATGTTATTAAACTAAGCATGGCCGGCTTAGAAGCCAATCAGTGTAAATACATTAACCTTAAAATTAAGATAAATAAGAATTTTGCAAATTAGCTGTAGAATAATAGCAGTGTCACTAATAATGTAAAGTACAATTTTTATTGTAATTAATATTGCCCGAGTATGGCTGTCTAGTATATGTAGTATCATAATTTCGTTTAAGCCTTCTTTTCGTTACATGCGAAGTCTGTATTATATGATTTATGTCTGGATTTGAATGATTAGAAGAATAAAAAGTTTAACTTGGAGATTCGGAATAGTGTATTCTATTAAAGTGCTTGTCAGCACAGGTATATCAGATATACTAACAAAGCTTGCCGACTGTACAAAAGTAACGTTTGTAAAAAAATAACCAGTTCCACATTGTTCATTTTGTTGAAATTGTATAGAACCCTCCATAGAAAATAATTCATTATTATAAAAGTAGCAAAAGAATGAAATAAAAGTCTTATTACTATTCACTGCTCAGAGTTGGTGGGTCCTGTGTTAAAAAGTTCTTACGATTTACAAACACAGTTGCTGTAAATTCACAGCTTTAATCCTCGAACAACGGAGCTCGGGTCCATCTAGACCCACAGTAAAGATATCATTATTCGACTATCTACTTTTTGACAACTAATTTAAATCTACGCAGGTTTATTGAAGGTCTATAGAACACCTAACTCGACTAGAAGGACTGCCTTAAAACATATGTTAAAAATATCGATAAATAAAGTTATAAATAATCCGAAGCATAATCAGTCATATTTTTGTCAAAAAGGTCTGCCGTTCGAGCCTTAATAGGCTATTCGTCTGCATTTGTTAAACGTCTAGATACTAACGATCACTAGAATATTCATGTTGATCATTTTTCAATGAGCCGCTCGTGATTCCTTCGCTCGTGGTCACACGGCCGCGAGATCGTACATAGTCATTAATCCTTTTTAAGAAACAAAAACTTGGGAAAACTCGATGATACGGCACCACGGCGATTTGAATAGCAACGTGGGGGCAACTTGTTTATTTTCCGTGACGAGCGCAGAGGCGGCGCGGCGCGGCGCGGTATCTCCGCTGGCGTTCGCGTCGCGTCGATCATTTTCACGATCTACGATCGATCGCGCCGGTACTGGCGGCAACGGGCACCGCGCGCGCGATAATTACGATAAAACCGGCGCCGGCAAAGCGGAGTTAATTATTCAGTGCCGTGCGAGTGCCCACGTCCTCTGTCCCACAAAGGGAAATGACTCGAGGCGATTACCCTTCGATGTTGAATTTCGATGGAACCAACTTAATACGAGATGATGGCGTACGCATAGTTTTCGTGCTTAATGAGCGAAAATTGCTCGGTAATTTGCCTATTGCAGTCGAGAGTTTGGGCGACTATGGCTGCAAATCTTTCGACTTCTTCGCTATTAGTTTTAATGGCTCTGTGTAGGATTATTTGGAAGAAGATGACCGTGGTTTTCTGATTAAATTGCGAGAAGATTTAATAGGGACGCTTCTATCGAATCAACATTGTTTATTTGTTATCCAAATAAGGAACTATAAATTGATGAAAACTAAATGGCACAAACATTTTCAATAGTGTACTTTAGTAAAATACTTATGCTAATTACTTTTGCACACTACAAAATTAATAGGAGAAACATCTTCTCTGTAACTAACTGGTAATCGCAGTTTTTAATGCCTTTTCTCTTTTGTTTACAATACAAAATTTTTATGGATGTTGCAGCACAACGCTCTTCAAAACATACTAACAATGATTATATTTAGTGATTGTTTTCGTAATTGCTTATATTCATTGGAAATTCTGTCAATAACGAATATTTCAGTGATATTATTTATTATACTTAAAAAATTCGTCACCAACAGCGAAATAGTTTCCTCATAATAAATTAACTAATTGCTCGTTAAGATCGGTAATTCGTGACAACCACAAGGCCTCGTGTTGTAGAAACGGGACAGACTCGTTATTCAGATTTCGAACATAACAAAAAAACTCAGAAGAATGGAGGTCACTCTGGAATTTTATGCAAAACTGAAAGTGTCTAAGTCAATCGTGTAGTCATTTTAATAAGTTACACATAATACAAAGATATCCTCATGTTCTTCTAATGCCTTCGCAGTTCTACATTTGACCTCGCCATTCTTGTCAAAAATCCATAAAATCCGCAGTTCAGTAATTACAGCTCCGAGCACCGGCAAAGTTTCTCAAAAATTCTGCCTCGAAAATCAAGGAGCCCGGTGTCTCGGGATTGGTAACGATCGCCGTGCAAATGATCCACAGAGGACCCAGGTGGCTCCGGGAGGGTCACCGCGGGCGGTCCAGGATCGAGTAAGAATGAAGAGGAAGAAATGAGGATGACGGAAAAAGAGGGAGGCTCGAGTAACGCGCGCGCGCGCGTTCGTGCGACGGAGAGACTGTGGAGAGCGAAAGAGAGAGAGAGAGAGAGAGAGAGAGAGAGAGAGAAAGAGTAAAAGCGATGGAGAAAGAAAGAGAGCGAAAGAGGGAAGGAGATATTTTACGGATCGACTACCAGAACGATGAAATCGGTGACGGAGAAAGGGGCGGACGTAGGCGGTCATTTGTTGCTGTTTATTAATTCGAGTCGAGGCGAGGCGAGATACGTCCAGTTTGTGTGGTTCGGTTGCTCGTTTCGCCCACGCATAAATTTCTCTCTATGTGTTTTTCTCTTCCCGTAATAACGCACACGTAGCCCACAATGCCGCGCGCGTCGGCCCGATGATAATGCAGGACATCGTAAATAAAATATGCCCGATAGTAGGTGAGTCGGGCCGGGCTCCGTCGAAATTCCGGGACGAAACTTTTCGAAGCCGAGATCGGTGATTGTTGGATCAACGACGAGCAGCCGGACCGACCCGAAAAGCTTCGTAAAGACGGTAATAAAAGCGCTGCTACTGACATGTCAGTCGCGTGGCTCTTTATTGGACACGACATTACCTTATTCGACCAGACTGACCGGTAACATTGTCTTGAAAGGGCCACTTCTTCTTTCCGCGGGCATGGGCGACGATGTTAACGATCACGGTGTTTTAACTTTGTCGGTCAAAGGTCGAATGTCTGATGCTGCTGCTGCTGCTGCTGCGGTATGTGCTTTTTGCGAGCTGCATTGTTACGCGCACTTAAGAGCATTTTTGGATCCTTCCGGGTCTAATAATTCCATTCTTTCAACAGCGTTTTTCGTGGTTCCAAGAGATATTATTTCTTCTTTAATAATAATTACGATATTGGATATGCTCCACCTTTGTACGATTTTTATTATAATACATACTTTAGTAAACAAGATTGTCAAACAATTTCTTGCAGAAATGTTTCCATAATTACAGTAACTGAAGGAATCGTTATTGCAATTATAATTAAATTTGCTTATTCAATAGCATTAAAATTGTACAGTAAACTTGAATAATTTAAAAGAATAATCGGAGAAAATATTCAGTATTTGTAAAATTAAATGTCTTACTTAAAAATTAAATCTTACTGGTATAATTAAATGTCTTGGCGGTGTCTTACTGTATACTGGTTGAAAAGTCTACTAAGCATTCCGATTTCATAATGAAAAAAAATTCAAGCATCTAGATTTATTGCAAACAGGTGCTGCAGGTGTTTTGTCTGAGCAGTAAGACAAGGTCATATATTAACGGATTGTTGGGAAGACTTCGATACTACTGTGTTTTCAGATGTACATTCCTTCACTTGAAAATATTTAGATACGACAACTAAAATAAAGCCGACGAGAAAAATAATTTCTTGCGCACCGGTTTGCTTGCTATTAAATATAACCTGGACCACGTAACGTCGTGACAGCAATAATTTCTTTAATAATGCTAAAATACCTGAAATTAATCATGTAACTCGTCGAGTGCCTCGTTGGTCACATATGGGTGAAACTAAATTTTGACTAGTTTTCATAATTCAATTTTATTGTAATATTTTTGAAAAATAGCTTTTACAAAAGAATTCAGATACCGTCCATTATGATAAAGTTTAATCCTCGGTTTTAATTTAATTAACTCTAGCTTTATAAAATACATCATTTTAAAAAATTGTATTAAATTTTAATAAATTTGTTTCATTGGACGTATATTATGTTCAAAATCACAATCTACATTTAGTGTTCCGTAAACCTGGCTTTAATCAAATTACTTAGATTTTGAAAGGATATTTTAGTTATTTTTCAGCACTTAACGTGTCGAGCTCTCATTAACGAGTACTTTATGCCTGAAACATCGCTAACAATTTTCCATCGACTTGCATGTTATAGATCGAGTACAAAAAAATTGTTCTTCGAATCGTCCGTTCTCGAGGAACGCGGCGGCGTTTATCTTCCGCGATCGAAGAGCATCAAATTCATTTCGGTAGCACCTGTATCGATTATAAACGCGTTCTTTTTTCTTGCTACGCTCGGGGGCAACATTAAAAATAACTGCCTATCGGTTCTCGTGCAACGAACCACCCACGTCTCGGTCTCACGTTACGATCGCGTATCTCTTTTAGTACGGCTGGCCGGTATGCTGAGAGCATTATGCGAAATTTTTCGAAATTCAAACGAACAGCGTCGCTATTGACGAAAATAGTTACCCTCGGTTACCAAAAGACCGCAGAATGCACGGGTCACATTCGTTCTGCGAAAAAATAGTATTCTGCCCACCTTGTCTGACGAAACACTGGCCGGCTTCTTATATTAGAATATCATTGATGGCAACGATGTTTTATCGACATTACACCACCATGCATAAGTATGTGGACACTCTTTTAATTGAGATAGTGGTATCTAAAAGGAATTGTGAAATCATTGATGAATATTATTATGATTTTTGTATTTACTTTATATTTACTTTATATATTACTTATATTTACTTTATATATTTATATTTACTTTATATATTTATATTTACTTTATATTTACTTTATATTTACTTTATATTATTTACTTTATATTTACTTTATATATTTACTTTATACTACACTAGATAACATATTTTACTAATAATTTAACTCAAAAAACAAAAATTTAACTCCCTTTTCGTCAACATCAATTTTTTCACTATATTCATGGTAATGTGAGATAAAAGTGCAATCTTAATCTGCCGCTTAAACTTAAAACTTAATTACTTAAAAGACTTAAATAATATAGTTTTCGATCCTTCAATTCAGTTTACAAGAACGTGAATTTATCTAAACATCTGTACCCTAACCCGAGCCAAAAATTGTCCTTACAAAGATCAAACGATAAAATAATTAAATCTGTAGATCATAACATAATCGAAAAAATATTTGAATGCACTTTTTACCTAACCCAAACCGTGGATATTCACATAGTTTTTAATCTCCCAGTTTAGTATAAAAAAAGAAAACGGACGGGCTTAAACATCTACAGTCTAACCCAGACTAAAAATTGTTAATAGTAGGTAATCAAATTTTCTCTTAAAAAATTCAAGCTGAACAGATTATAATATAATCGATCCTGTAATTGAATATCTTTTTTTACAATCTCACAAGCGCCTTCCTACCAAAGTTCGCTAAAAACAACTGAAATAACAACGCAACAACGAGTGGTATACATTAAACCAAAGCACTCTAAAATTAAGGAACGATCGAGCAGAAGAAGTTAATTGCGGGGAGAAGAAAAACTCGCTGGAACAACGGTGAATTTTTCGAACTCCTTGGAGCGAAATACGAAATCTGATAAAGCATTTTCCGACAGGTTCCGGCGGCTGAAAAATTCGATAAACACTTGTTAATAACAGTGGCGGCTGGCTGACCGCTCGTGGACGCGAAAGTACCATAATTATCGAGCTACAAAATTGATCGAATTAAAGTATTTCGATCGCGACCTGGTCAGATAACAAGATCGAACCTTGAGGCTGCTTCCATGTCCACGGAGAGACATCGATGGTTATTATGAGCAACACCATGGGGACTCGTAATATAGCTCATGCTTTGCTGTAGGTCCGCAGCTTCTCCCCGCACGCACACCAACCGCCGACACTCTCCTAACGGCTGTAAAAAATGATTCTCGCGACGAAAGACATGTAAATTTATGAAGGCTCCGGGCCCCGGCCATGCACATCCCTCGTACACATCCCTGCCTCCGACACGGATGCATTGTTGTGCTAACAATTAATTAACGTCGCTTTAATTATACCCTCGGTGTTGACGGTCCTCGGCCCTATCCTGTTTTTTGTCGTCAGCGTTCCCTTTGTCTTTAAGCATTCTTCGATCTCACGGCGTTATGCTGATTAGGACGCGCGATGCCCTTATCCCTCCATTGTTGCCGGTTCTCGTTTGAGAAATTTTTAAAGGACCGCTTCCTTCGCCGAGGCTGTAAATATTTGCTAGATGAAGAACCTTTTCTTCCTTGGACGTTGTTTTCGGCTGCTCTACCGCGCCGCTGCAGTGTTGTTCTTTCCTTCGACGTGGGCGATGCGCTTTTGTTGCCCTAATGGACGATTGTTTTTTTAATTAGATTCGTCGGTATATACCACCTATGATTCGAAGGAATTCTCGTCATGTTTACGGATTCTGTCAGGGCGTGTTCAAGATAAATAAGTGTGGAACAGGTTTCGGATAATTCTACGTTTACTGGATGCTCAAGGAGTATGCCTAGTTTAATCTGAAATGCGCGAGGATTGTTTCAAGTCTTACTTTTTTTATCATGCGAAGTTCGAATGAATCCAATCTTGCCGTTGTTATGAAACGATATACTGGGTGTTCCCGAAATATATGAACTTTCGATATTGTATTCCACACCCCTTAACACTAGATTGCCGGAGGAAGTCATTTTGACTGCTTTTCAATTTCGATTAGAAAAACACGAAGCCATTTACGTGAGTTAAAACAGTGAAGGTACTCCAAGGTTAAATGAAGATTTATTCTTCCGCGTGCAACAATATTCTCTCATCCATTTTTGCCATAAGTGCATAATATGCGCACGTTTATTTATAACATACAATGTATAGTTTTCAAGTAATCAAAATACACACATTTTATATTTATCATGTGTATTTGATTTAAAAATAAAATCGCTACTATTCTAGTTAGCAAATTGGATTAATAGTAGTTAAACATGCATTACCTTTTAAAATTAAAAATCAATGATGTTACGGTACATCTTATTTAATATTGTTGCTATTGCATCTATTTATTTGTATAAACCACGGTGTAAGAAAGAAAGGCGCGCATCAATCTCTTTGAAAAGTGTGTAAGCATTTTGTTAAGAAGAAACACTTTTATAAAATATATAAATTAATAATGAATATAAAAGCATATACCTCTTTTAACCAGTTAGTTGCTTTTGACAAGAATACTCGTCACGAAGAAATGGCAGAATTTTATGCTATAGCGAGTATACTTCTCACAATGAGCTAACAGGTTAAAGATTTACTTCCGATACAATCCGCTAGGTTCATCGAGAAATTTCCATACTATCGGTGAGAGTCACTATCGTGAGCACGTGTGTTCGGTACTCTACAAATACTTCTACAAACACAATTTCAAAGAGTAATGTATCGGTTAGCGCCAATGGAAGCAATAGTATCTCTCGCGGAACTCGTGGAAGTAAACTTTTAGCGTCACAGAAATGTTGTGGCGGGGTAACCGTCTGTCCACCTCTTGTTCATACACCGTGGTGTAAGCGCAACTAATGTCACAATAAATCAATTTACCGCAGAAATACCGATTCCCATAAATAGTCTACCATAGCATTGTTCGTCTATATGCACGTCGTAACCCAGTAAACGCAGAAATTCGTGTATAAATCTTGGCAGGTGTGGAATCGATCCGCAGAAGCATTTCAAGTCTCCCAAGTATGAAATATCAAACCGAGTGCAGAACAAACTTACGCAGAAGTCCACGCATTAGGCCGGAATTTATTCGTCTGTCGGCCGATTATGACACGCGCAGGTCCACGGCAATCAAATCGGAGCGTGCAAATGATGTATCGTAATCGCCTGACAATTAGTGTTCGGCCGAGCCAAGAATTCCGTTGAATAATTTTTAGATCGGCCTCGGCTTTATCGCGGTAGGATCTTGAGGATGATTGGCGACCTGTTTGACGGTACAGAGCGTCATAGTCCAGTTCGTGAATTCACACTTGCACGATATGGGCATTAGTGTTCGCCGGGGCTGCGTTCGTTATGTTCACACTCACACAGCGGTTGATCGGCGTCGTGCTCACTGTCGCTCGTGTGTTTCTGTTCCAGGGCATAAGGGAGCGGAAGGAGCGTAGATGAGTTCTGCTGTCTGCGTCCTCGGTAAGTCGTGAACAGTGAATATAAAGAGCGTATAAAATGTCTCTCGGCTCAGCGCCGGGGGGAACTTATACGTGTATGTTATTGCAACGTATGCGGAATCCGAACTTCTATTTAACTAACGAGCCAATGCCGTTATAAATGTTGGAAGGTAACATTAGATTCCTCGCGGAGCAGTACCGAGTATTTCCATGCCTTCGACACAATCGCAGCATCTTTGATATTGTAGTTTTTATTTTAGGTGCATTTCATATATTTTATAAAATAATTTTTCAAGAAATATTCATCGTTCACTCTTGTACTGCGCGCGATTAGAATTCTTACATCTCTTGGCATTGTTATTGAATAATACAATCAATTTGGTGTATGTCTACGTTAGTGGAACTTACAACTTTTCTATTCGTATAAAATACACACTGCATGTCTATAAATCTCTTATTACTAAGTACATCAATAATTAAGCATTTAAGTAAATATAAGCACAAAATAATTATAACTTATATAATTATAACTTTATAATAATTTTTACATCTCTTGGCATTATTATTGAATAATACAATCAATTTGGTGTATATCTACGTTAGTGGAACTTACAACTTTTCTATTCGTATAAAATACACACTGCATGTCTATAAATCTCTTATTATTAAGTGCATCAATAATTAAGCATTTAAGTAAATATAAGCACAACATAATTATAATATCTCATTTTCTTAACAAAACGTTGATTACTGTCGAAAAGGTTCCAATCATTGCAACAGTGAGAAACATTTCGTGGCAAAGAGTTAATCCTTTATTGTATAAATATCGTATGACTGTGAAAAGAAAGTTGACGTTATTCGATTCTCTTGTATGTAAATAAAAATTGAAATAGAAAATCTTGAAGATATTAGAACAAATGTAAAAAAATTATTGCGCCACTTCTGGCTTATTGAAATTATTAATAGAAATAACATATTTTTGTTTCATTTCCGAATTTTATACATTTTGCTTTAATAAAACTTAGGAGTTACAACATTCGAAAGAATAATCTGAGGAAATATTCAGAATTTGTAAAATTAAAATGAAGTTGTCCTACCTACGATGATATTCAATTGATCGTTATCCAATTTGTAAAAATAGTGAAAATGTTTGAACGAAGGCGAATCTTCCGGTGAGTTTCAAACACCAAAAATCGCAGAGCGGATCCTAAAATATCGCGGCAACGACAGCCGCAGAAAATCCGCGGCCTAATCGCCGCGATTATCGTTCGGTTCGCGAGGCGGTGGAACATGCACATCGTTCATGATTTATGCGTGAAACGTAGGAAACGAATCAATACGTCGAGCCCGGTGCAGGCCGCCGTCCGCATCGAAACAAATTCTCGATCGGATCGATTCGTATAGGAGCGAGAGACACGGGTTACGGGTACGGGACGACGATAGTCGGTTGGCTCCGCTTCGAACGAAAAATAGAGAAACGGGAAACGAAAGCGACAGAAGTAAAATGGAGGAGCGGCTAGCGAGAATAAGCGGGAAGAAGCGGGAAGAAGCGGGAAGGCGGGAGAGGAAGCGAGAGACTATGAAGCGAGAAGCGCGAAGAATGAAGGAGACGCGCCCCGTTGCCGGACTACCTCTTCTTCCCCATAAATACGGATTTAGTCGCGCGGTTTACGACCGAAAACGTGTCGAGCTTCGCGAGCTGGGCCGTGCCTAAATTATTAAAGTCGTAAACGATCGAAATCGTCGTTAAGCGCCGCGCGAAGAAACCCATTGGGCCCTGCCTCCGCGTCTCCTCGACAAGGATCATTTTTCTCGGGGTTTCATTGTTGGGCTACGGTCAACCGGGCCCCGATACACACCTCGAGCTTTTGTCGTGCACGACAATAAACGGGCTTACTTGTCGTACGCGGGTTTTCTGCGACGGATCCTTCCACCTCCCGACTGACTCCACCGTAGATCACGCGCTGGAAGGTTATTGGCATCGGTAATCTAGAATGTCACGCGTAATAGTGCTTCTCGATGAGTTGTTAACGCGACCTAACGCCGGTGAAATATCCCGCGCAGAGTTTACCAAGGATTTATTGCTCACCGTCGATCCCCCGACGCTGTCTTCTTAACGGATTCCGTTTTAGCCGGTAGTTAAATC
>CM052166.1:2064397-2076926 GCA_028455555.1 Augochlorella aurata | reverse complement strand
TTTATATATAAATCGTAGTACGTACGATTTTTCAAATAGGGAAGGAAACATATGACAACAAAATTATATGTTTCATTATTCGGCACTAGATATAAATTTCATTATTTAACACAGATTTAAACTATCTGTGAGTAATGTTATTATTAAGCATTTGACTTTAAGCAATATACTTTATCTTCTAGTGAAACAGGATAAATTAAATTAAATGATCACATTCTAAATTGATTAATGGAAACATTTTCGGCAAATCTGACAATAATTTCGAACAGGTCTAACGATAAATTAGTCATTCAATGTTGATTCTCAAAAGATTAGGATCTCCGCAACGGATTACACCGAAACCGTTCTCAAAACCACGATATTCTTCGAAGGCAACAGACACCCAGGTTCTCTCCCCGCGCACTCATTACCACCCCTTCTAATCCTAGCTTCTTGTTGTTTTTTTCTCGACTGCAATGTACGAGGTCTAAGAAACACGACTTCGTCGTAGTCGCGCGGCTGGCTCGGCGGTGTAATTATGCTGCGCAGTGATTGGCGTGGTTCATGGAACAGAGGGTGCAAGCGTGGCTAAGCACGAGGGTAGCGGCAGTCTTGGCGGAGCGCGCGCTAGAGAGAGAGAGAGAGCGAGAGAGAGAGAGAAGAGAGAGAACGAGAGAAGGAGTGAGACTCGGGGGTGGCCGTGGGGCGAAGGAGAGGGTTTTTAGCTCGAATTCATTAGAAGTAAAAATCGATAGGCGACGCTCTCGCTGCCTCCGCCGGCAACGTTTCGCTTGGCAAAAAGAATGTGAGAGCATTGCCACCCCCTTCCTTTCTACTATACTCGCAGCACTCGCCCTGTTGTTCTCCATCTTTCTCTGGAAGCCACCCTCGCACTCCGTCGCGTCTTCTTTCCAGCAGAATTGTAGCTAACCGGGCTGCTTCTGCGAGGCGATACTTGGTGCTCGAAAAAAAATAACACGGCCAACGACGGAATTTTACTGTCACGACCGGGGGTGGGCGTTTATTCCTCTTCTTGCCCTTTTCTGGGGGCCATCGCTTCGAGCGGAAATCTGCTTTCTGTCCTGCCAGCCTGCAACTTTGATAGGCGTTCTTGTCTCGTCCAAGGTTAACGGCTTGAAAAATTGCCCGCGTCACCTCGATATTTTACATGCTCGATCTATAGTGCCGCCTCGATCATCCGAACCTTCGATATCTAAATTCTCTATCATCCAAATACGATGTAAATATATTACAACGCTATTTATTGTGCCAATCAGTAAATATCTGGCATTTTCATTAAGTTTCTGTTACAATGGATAACGGATTTTTATTTTATTCTATTTTTATTTATTCATTAGATGGACGATAACATCCAGACTAACAGGAAAAGTAGAAAAGAAATGTATTTTTTGTTAATGTACAAAGTTTTTAAAACAAGAGATGTCATTGCTGAAACGCTCTAGTTTTGGCGAGTAGTCATTGACAGAAATTAATAGATGGAATGGAGAACAATGAAAATCTACTAAATATGAATATTCTTTATCTTTTCTAAATCGAAACTCGATTACTAATTTGCAATACAAGCAACAGGAATTACTTCGTTCTATAGGAACGAAAAAGTGCTAATTTATTTTATAAGCGTTTACAGAAAATCATTTTTTGTTTCCTAAAGAACCACGATTTTGTAAGTTTGGACATAAAATTTCATTTACAAATAAAATAATTTTAGCACAACTTGATGTGAATTTTCAGTCTGCAAAATGTAAAATAAAGAGTAAATTTGTATTCGAGTAGTACATCTTCCAGCATTATATTTTTATAATGGTCAAAAATCGGTAAAATAAAAGCAAATTAAAATTTCTGTACACATTTTATTTTGGTGACACAAAACTCAGCCGTGAATTAATTACCCATAACTAGAGAGAGAGAGAAGAAGAGGTGTAATTTAATATAGTGGAAAGATTAAAAGAATTAATAAAATTATGAAGAAAAAAATCGTGCTTGTTTACTATGTTTTGAAATTAATGCAAACAATTTTGGCATACAAGAAACAAAAGTTGTCTCGTTTTAGAACGAAGAAGTGCTATTTATTACAGCTATGAAAGGTATTTTTGCAAATTATTGAAAATAATTAAAAGAAAATCTGTATTTACATCTAGTTTCTTGCAATAACTACAGACAATTTTTATTTTGTAATAAATACTCAGTCTAACCTCGGATTTCTGAGATGAGTTCGTATAATCGTGAGACAGAAAGAATCGACTATCCGCGATCGGAAATTAGACTTTTTTTAACGCGTGTATAAGCAGGAACGTGTCACCCGAAACGAAGAAATTATTCATCGCTGGCACCACATTTCATGTTAATGCTCTGTGTACGATATCGCAACGAGTGTCGCTGACTTTCATGTGCTGCGCGATGGAAGGCAGAGAACAACGATGATATCTTTCGTAACTTCTGGTCGCGGAGCCAAGATCTGACAGTTATGCAAAGCACATCAGGTTTTAACCTTGCCGTTCGGGAATACCGATCGATCAGGATCGAACGCGTCTATCTTTGACAGTGTCTCAGTTAAACGATCTTTAGGCGCCGTTCTCTTTCCTTCTCTCGCTTCGATTCCCTCGGATGCTCGCGGTAGCTCGTTCCGTCTTTGTTATTGTTTTTTGGGGTCACCCTATAAACACAATGACGGGTGTACGAAAAATAGAAAAGGAGGCGAGCGAGTGGGGGAGAGAGAGAGAGAGAGAGAGAGAGGAGAGAGGGCGATAGGGGGACGACTGCGGTGAAGAAGTAGCAGGAGGAACGCGCAGAGCCGGACGGGGGTGGCCAAATTAACGGTAACCACTTCGGCTTGGTCATTAGAGAAAAACTTTCTTTCCACTGGCGCCAACCAATCCGACCCCAAGGATCCTAGGACCTGAGAGAATTTTCAATCGAATCGCAATCCTCGAAACGCTTTCGCCCTCATTTTCGCGTAACGAGGACGCGTCGACCCGCCGCTTACACCCCATCTACCAACCCTCTACGCTTTAAAATCTTCTGCCTGTTGTTTCTTCCTTCGAATACGCAATTCCGATTCTGCCGGGAAGAAATACGACCGCCGAAAATAAGCGTGAACAGTCGTGTCGGTATCCTGAGAATGAGTATTGAAAATGCTGCTTCCCCATCGAGGGTGGACGCTTTTGATAGCGTCTGCTCGTCTCAGTATGCGAAACAGAAGATTGTAAAAAAAGCTATGATCTTTTATTAGAACAGAAAAAGTTATTCAAGTAGGTAAGATACATTTTGGAAACCTATGGAAACTTATACGCACGAAAGGGAATTTAATTTTGTTGGTTGAATTTCGTTGACAAAGACTAATTATTAGACTGCGGACCTTTATGCAAAATAAAAATTGTCTGCATAAATTGTCAGACTCAGGAGCCAAGCACAATATATTATATTTCTCTTCTTTAGTAATTTTGAGTTCAAATTGATACGACAGCATACTTAGCTTCTATTAATCTTTTCACCGCCATAAATACATAAAATCTGCAGTCTGGTAATTATTGATAAAAGTAAGAAGAAAACCCAAGACAAATCCTGGGTTCAAATAATTTTGTAACTATCTACACGACTGAAAATCGATTGAAAGCTTAAATTTACACAAAGGAATGAAAATATTAAGCATGAATAAATGACACAGGTTGATCACTCATTAGACTACGGTTATTGCAACAGGATGCATGCTCTATAAATTGCTGCATTACGTCTATAAAAAAGCAAACTAGTAAATAATCTCTGGATAAATCACGGGGGAAATGTTAAACATGGTAGCCGGATCGAGTCGTTATCCAGTAGCAATTAAATGTCTAACGCCCACGGAGATCGGGTCTCCGGCAAATGAAAAATTGAGAGAAAAGACGGAAATAGCGTTTCGCGATCGAGGTATGAAAAGGTGGAACGGATCACGCCAATGGAAACGGAGAAACTGTTCGTTGCGTAGGATTCCTTGCCTCAATGTCCTTCTTTGATGAATCCACATCGACTCGAGACGCGTCTTTCCTCCTCTTAATTACGGTCCCCCGAGAATGGGGCGGCAATGAGGGAAGGACGGCGGCGGCTATTAACGTCCGACGATCGAAGGATAGAGCGCGTTAGGGAGCTAAAGGGGTACTGGGAGGGCGAAGTGGATCTTAAATGAATAGAGTAAGAAACTCGGTACGTCGTATGATGGTACCTTGTTCCAAAATGTTTGCCAGAATGCAATTTTTGAGCTGCACGTACAGCAGAAAAAGCTGCCGTAGTACATACAGCGAGACGCGAAATTATTCAACTGCCTTTTAAAAAGGAATCTTTTCTCTTTATAATTATTATTATTTAGAGGGTTTATAAGGTTTATTGGGTTTACAGGTTATTATTATTATTATTTAGTTTCCTTCACCAGACATTGGTTAAAAAATTGTTTTCAAAAATTGCCTCTGATCAGATTAGAAAGACTTTTATGAAATTAAACAGTATATGGTTCTTACAAATGCCGAAGTAAATTCAATTCAATCAAGAATTTTTGATGATTTGCTATTATAATACTGGATTAAAAGACAGCGACTAATTCTAAGAGATTTGTCAATTTTAATTACTCATTATCAGCGTTTCGACATTTACAAGAATAAGATAAAAGTACCTTTTATGGAACGCTTTTCGCGCAGTATAAGATTATCATCGATTATATCGCAATTTCAAAGTGCTATTATCGAATATTTATATTATTGTTCGATAGGTTGACTTTTTTGGATAACGTAATGAACGTTGAAGCATTTATTTAATATGAATACAAAATAATAAAAATAAAATTCTAAAGTACGAGCGTATACCTATTACGAAACATCGTTTTCGTGCCATAACAGTATTCGTATGAGTGAATTTATAAAGAACAATGTTCAAAAGTATGGGTAGATTCTTTACATCCACTTTCATATGTTCTATCCATTTTTTATTGTGTTATTTGTGCGACTGTTTCAAGAAGGAGTCACAGTTGAACGGTGTTTCATAATAGGTGCTTTCACCTTATTTCGGTTTTCGCCGAAACTTCTCGGAACCGGTCACATGTGTGTCAGGATGTGCATGGTTCGAGGAATGAGAATAGTCGCGACTCGCAGAGCGGGCGAGAAAGCGGAGAGTAAAAATGGACGGGGTCGCGGAGTCGGCCGGGGGTAGGTTGTAGAAGCGTCGGTCGTCGGCGGGGATAATTAGACGAAGCGGGAAGAGATACAAGAAGACGAACGGAAAGAGAGAAAAACCGACTTCTCGGTAAAGCGGCGCCAGATAAGACTTAATATTTGATCGTGAGCCCACCCTTGCATCGCTCCGACTCAACCCGCGCCCCCTCGCTTCTCGATCGATCTGCACCCCCTCGCCGCCCTTCCGCCATCCCCTCGTTCCTCTCGCCGACCCGCGGCAGCCAACTATCAGGGGCAAATCTGTTGACACTACCGGTCGGAACCTTGTTTCCGATTTCCGTGGGATCGTTCCCGTGGAGATCGACGGCGTCCTTGCCGGGCGACGCGACGCCATACGCTTGATTAACGCGCACGTGTCTCCTACCATTTCCTTGGACTTAATATAACGACGTATTCCGTTGAAGGCTGCGCTTCGATTCTCCCGGCGAGACCGATCGTTATGAAAAACGATTTTATCGGAGGTCTGGAAACTTTTGGTCTCGACTCGGGCGAAGCTACGACGTCTTCGATGGGGAACGTGATTCCATGCTGTCGGGTCGCGAATCATACAATGTTTTCATCCGTTCTAGTTTTACTTCTGGTAGAGAAATTTTTGTGCACCATGTATAAAGTTGCATCAACGAGTTACTGTGGTATCAATAGATGGTATGCTTTCGGTTTAATTTCGGGCATAATTAATTTCATATTTATCGAATAGGACGAATTACATTTTTTTTTATTAAAAAATAAACAAAACGAAGGAATAACAAATATTAATACGCCTTATTCGATAAATATAAAGTTAATTATACTTGAAAACAAGCGAGAACCAATTGGTCACACCGCAGTAACCGGCTCGATTATCTTAGTATTCAACGAGCATATATAACACTTTTGTATACAGGGTGGTCAACACAACTTGTGCGTCTCTTGCAACTTTCAAAATATGCGTTGAGCAACAAAGTTTTGTGTACACAAATTTCGCGGTTCACTTTTTAATAGGTGAAGATGTTTCAGAGGTTTGAAAGTCAGCTTTCGTCTCTTAAATAGGATACTATATTTGTTATATGAAATCACTTTAGATTAATAAAGTTTATTTATTCACAGTATTTATAAAAGTTCTATAACACAGAAATTCTTTGTGAGACTACCACTGAAAGATTCATATTTATTATAGCGATCTATTTTTTATTTTTTTGTGTTTAGAAAATTGTAATTATATCTCGTAGAGTTAATATTTCAGCACGTGTTTAGTTTGATAATATGGATAACGACGTCAAGGCATTCATAACGATTGGACGTAGATAATTGTTTGTTCAATTTAAGTTCACCCGTTTCGGCGAATCTCCAATTAGAAAATTACTTTGGAAATGTTCGACGCTTCTGAAGACCCGTTGGTGTAACTTTAAGGATTGGCCGTCGCCTTGCCTTTGTTCTTTCGTGCCCGTCGCGGAGTCACGAAATTCGTTATGTGCAATGTAAATGGGTTTCGTGACTTTAAAAGCGTTTTGTTTCATTGCGCTCATTTTAATCGGGGACATCGTACTTCATAAAACTCCGCGTAACCACGTGAACCGACACCGCCGGCTCACAGGTTCCATTGATTTATTAAAAAGAAAAATAAGTAAACCGTAATTCTATCCAACGGCTGCGTATCAAGAAAGAGTTACTGAAACCGATTAATTAAAGTAATCACTTGCAATTATAATTACAAAACAGCCAGTTAATATTTCTTGCGAGACCTTAATTACCTCGATTATCATATCCCGGTGTTATTTAACTCGAGATAATAAAATATATAGCTCCCACTTTTTAATTATTACAGGAAACGTTTGCCACATAAAGTTACATACAATTTACTATTTCTTGATTACCAGATTACGAACGCGATACTAAAATTTGTAACAGGCAACAAAATAATGCAATGAGATTCTTTTTTAATTGCTGTAGTTTTACATTTGCTGTTTAAAATTCGAAATTTAGTTCACATCCGTGATCTTGTTCTTCCGAACATGGTAGCACAAAAGTTAACTGGAATTGAAAAGAATCTGCAGATGAAAGAGTAACCTGCTCGTAAACTTTATTCCAACATTGTAGATAATTGCAGATTGTTTTAAATATTTAGTAAAATTTGATTATTTTTCTTCTTTCCCTTTTTATGTCCTTTTTAATGTAATTCTTAGGACGCACCTGCGTAACAAATAAAACCAGACCGTGTTTTGATACCAAAAAGTCAAGAACTCGCTCGTGGTTAAAGGGTCTAATTACCGATTACTCCAGTAAAAGACGAAATTCTGCCACAAAGCTAGCAAAGATTTCGTTGCAAGCAAGTCGCACAAATACTGACCCAGCGTAATCCAGCAACAATTTTCGACGTTCCGTAGACCAAGACGTCATAGATGCCTGCCGTCCAGAAAGTGGATTCCGCGGGACGTTCTGATAGCGGCATTAGCGTCTATCATTACGTCGAATAAGACTTCATCTACGAGCCAACATTTGTGCAGCAGAGCGCAATTACAGATTTCGTGTTCTCGCCGCGGCACGAATACAAAATTGGATTCGAAGTTTGCATTGTAAACCACGGGAACACGTTGCGGGTGCTCGGTTCTCGAGAAGCTTCGGACCCCGGCATGGCGGCGTGCACGTAAGATTTCACGAAGTTTTCTCGAGGATGCCGGGCACGGTGGATGCAAAGTAGCCGCGGGGCACCCTCAAAGAAATTCCATGGCGAGGCGGCGAATCGATTAGACGCCGGTCAACTTCGACCCTGTCGAACCGCAGACTCGATATTCCTTATTCCTCCCCCAACCCCTTGGTCTCGGTCTCGCTGGGTTGCTCGGTCTCCTTTCCTCCCGGGACTCGGTTCGAGCGTATAATTATCAGAGGCACGCGAGCCCGGAGACCCTCCTCAAGAGAGGGCCTATGTAAGTTCTCTTCCTCCTGCTCGCAGCCTATTCCGCGCTTCTCCTCGGCGCTCCTCTCCTACTACGCTCGGCCTTTCGTTCGCTAATACTAGGAAGAAACCTAGACTTACCGCGGGCTTTGCCTAGGTTCCTACAGGGGCTCGACCCCATGCTGGAGGAGCCACGGCGCCCCATTACCATACGATTTTCATGTTAGCGCCTCCGGGCCCCAAAGCTGCACGACCGCGCATTATACTTAACTTAACCCGAGCCGCAACTCGCCTGTACACACGTGAGGATTCGGACGTGTACAGTTTCCTGCGAGCGCGTACCCGTGCGAGACCCGCGCCTGTTTCGCCACTCGGGGCGACGTCGGCGTAGGTGTAGGTGTGGCAGGACCATGGAATCCCGGCGTAGATAATTGTACAATGCTGTAAACGGTTTACTTCTGCTCAGTGGCGTAGCCAGTCGGGGATCGCGATCCTACATAGAGATTCGCGAGTGCTCCGATCGAATTTAACCTACCGCTAACCAGCTGAAAACAACTGACCCCTTGAACCGTGTGGAGTTAATTCCGTCCTACTTCCTTGAACTGCCCCAACTAATATTTTTGATTATCAAGACAATTGAGATTTGAATTAGTGAAATCATTTTGAAACCGCTGGAAGAAATTATATGGTATTATTCTAGTCTATTATATTCTATATTCTATAATCTATTATATTCTAGCTTTGATTGAAAGGTAAAAGGGTATGCGATGTTGCAAATAGTTTCAAATATTCTGAAAAGTAGCAAATTAGTAAATAAAATATTTTAACTGAGGACTGCAGAAATATACTCTGAACATTATGCATCTATGAAGACATCATTTTAATAAGCTTTTATGTTTCATCGTTTTTGTAATAAAAACAGGGCTTAATAAAACAACCATTAACGTTTTAAAAATAAACGATTTATAGTAAATAGCAGAAACATAAAATGCTGTTCATTTTTTACTAATATCGCGGCACGATTCAGCAGGGTCTCATCTGCAGCTACTGCAATTTTCAAACCACTGGAGTTAATTTGACCCCACATTGCTCGCGGCAGATTAATTTCATCTATTTAATGCCGTACATACGTACGTCTTGTTTTAGAATTTGCTTGACTACAATATAATAATAATAATAATAATAGTAATAATAATAATAGTAATAATAATAATAGTAATAATAATAGTAATAATAACAATAGTAATAATAACAATAATATTTATCTGACCAACGGGGAAGAAATTCCTGCGTTACAATAATATGACAATATGTCACACAAGTAGCATTTAAGAAAGAAAAAAGAAAAGGAGTAATACAATAAAAAGACATAACAGAAGAGAAAAAGAAGTGATGTAGATAATTAAATAAAGTGAAAGAAGTAGATAATATAAAGAAAATAATACAGCGTGAGATCATTGCAGTAACAAAAAATAAGATTTCAATAAATGGAAAGAGCATGAGTAAGAAAAAATTGAGAAAGTAAGGACGAAAAAATGCTAATGGGTACGGTCATGAAAAAGAAGTGATTACGCAAGGCGTTGAGGACAGCTATAGACATGTAGACTGGTGTAAAATAGAATTCCCGTTCAAAATAATTTCCAAACCTCGTTCGAACGATTAATGCTGTAGATTTTATCGGTTCCAAGGCGTCCCGAAGCAACTATCGACGCTTCTATTTTCTCTCGCATCGTTCATTAACCTTTGCAGAGACTTATGCTGTTTGTTTGTCCAGCACCGTGTATCGCAGTTTCATTTGATCGATTATCTCAGATGAGCTCGCGTCAAGCTCAAATATACTTTTCATCGTTCCTAAGATAGTATTCTTGCAAAATATATTGTATATAAACACCCATTTTACCCTGTACGATGCGTAATTTTCGGAACTAATGTGTACTAGCTTCTCGCTCGTGTAACGAATAAATGAATAAATAAAAAAATAAAAGTACCGGCTTCTAGTTTAAGTCTACTAATTCCTTTAATAACTTCCACTTTTTTTCAGAGGGATTTCTCGTTGAAATCATCGAATTAATAACTAAAGTTGTGTCTAGTATCCAGTGGCGATGTAATTATCTGACATGAAGGTGTGTAAGTACATCGAATTTTTAAAAATTACTCGAAATCGATGGACTGTTTGGAAAAATGCAACTCATTTGAAAAATTGGAACAGCTCGCATACTCGAACACTTGAAAGAATTTGAAGCTGAATTTTCACCTCGTAAATTTTGAAATTATTTCATTACGTTCGAGCAGATCATGAGTAGTCCAGTTGTTTGGATTTTTCAAATCATTCGCACTTTTTCGAGCAGTTCATCGCTGCAAGATATGCTTTTGTTTATGTCATTGTAAAACTGTACATTCACTCATGCGTATAAATAAATTAGATGAAATTGAATCGAATTAAATTATGATGTCTATGCTCGAATACGATGTGAAGTTTCATATAATTGCATCCAATTTTGTATCCACAATTTAAATAAAATCTGCCGCGATGAGAGCCGTTTGCGGCATTCAAAAAAATGAGTAACCAATTGAGCAATTCATTCCGTATCACATTTAACGCATTACAAGATTGAATCCCTGAGCATTCAACAGATTCAAAAAGATTCACAGAAGGAAGCGTGTGCCTGCACGCGGAAATTCTGTTCTCGCTGCCGGCCCTCGGCTCCGCTGGGCCGCAATGCATTCACGCAAATGTGACTACGCGTGATTACGTGTGACCGCTGCGAGGCACTTGCAACAATCGCGGAGATGCACTGACAGGCAGCTTTATTTGCCTAATTACCGGACTTAACCAGGGAAAATAGTAGTGAATGATACCTCGCGATGGCTGGGTTAAGTACGAGTACTTGCTGGGCGTGTTTCTTTGCGCGCGCTAGTACGCGCATACTTACGTAACTGTGCGCGTAGGTACACGTGTGTTCCGCGTGCACGCGAATAATGTACGCGATGCATACTAAACTGAGGGAAGATTAAAGGTTTTCTAACGGGTATCCCGGCCCTTTTCCGCGTTTCGCGAAGGCAACTTTAGTTATCTCTATTAATTTTTGATTCGGAAGGGCCGGCGTCGACCGGCGAGGATCTGTATAAAGCAGCGAAGCTTCCGGTAGATTTGTTCACGTGCATCGAGCCCCGTGTATTATTCCTTCGATCCCTCGCGAACGCAAAACCGGCGGCGTAAAAGGGAAGCAAACCGAGGGGGGAATTCCGTGTTTAGAATCCGTAAAGCACGAAGCGTACGCTTGCATGGTGCAAAACTGTAAACGGCGATCGTGAGAGCATACAGAGCTGTCATTATTAGATAATTATTTCTCCATAAAGCAGAAATAAGAGTGGCGCGTTGAGTGCCGTTGTTAACCTTCAATTAAAACATTTCAAGTTTACACGTCGCGCGAATCGCGTCACATAGATACGCTCCTCGGGTGTTGCGCCATGAACAATTGTGATTCCTGCATTTGTTGGCGATACTTCTGTTTCGTAGAACGAAGTCAGTTTACGGTGAACGTAGGTTCGAAACGATTTATTGATTTTGAAACGCTTCAAATTGCTCGCGCGAATTTATAACAAAGTTTAGTGAGCGGATTACGGCACAATAGAAGATTTATTTGTAACCAAGTATTGCATATATAATAATAAATATATAATTAATTATTCGACACTCTCGGTATTCTCACTCTTATCTCACCAGTCTTAGTATACTATCTTTGTTCTGTTCACACTATTAGTGCTCTCACTTATTTTTTCGACTCTCTGACTCTCATACCACACTCGTTCTTCACTCTGATTGCCAATCATACAAATCGCACCTAATTCTCTAGCGTACCACAATATTTGCATTCACCTGCTCACGCACTGTCACACATTCTGAACGTCAAACTCATTCACAATGCTTCACATTTATTCAGAATTTATGGTTTTGAAAAGACAAACCCCACAAGTTTCTCACTTATCGTATTATTTTAACGCGAATACCATAGATAAAGTCGTTCAAATTAGAATAAACAATCTTTATAACACTGTAGAATTTTATAAAACCCATTTTTAGCACTTCGTCAGAGTATACTAAAACAAAGTGTTTGACAACAAAGTTTTCGATAGTTTGTACCATTTGAACGCAAACACCATAATTGAAGTGAACGAAATTATAACAAATAATTTGTGTAGTGCAGAAGAATTTGGTAAAAGTCATTTTTAGCTCATCACCAGCGTATACGGGAACAATTTGTTTAACCCTCAAGTACTTTCGTAGATTTCTACCCCACGCGTAATATTTGTATTCATAACTCCGACACTATTACTGTTTTGTCATTCGAGTAAATAAATAAAATATATAATCAAGTATGTAACAAATGCTTTATTCTATTTTGTTGTGTTCGAAGGTATGTCAGTTTTATTTTCTCTGAAACAATTAGTTCAAAAT
>CM052166.1:2004937-2034814 GCA_028455555.1 Augochlorella aurata | reverse complement strand
TTGAGTTTAGCGCTGTGACTAAGCAACTATTCTCAAGGCTTTGCAATCGAGGCCATTTTGTTTTTAGATCGAAAATAGTTCTGCCCTACAGTATTTGTATTTTATACAACATAGTACATTTCTTAAATAGCAGTTTTTAAGTATAAACAAATTTGATATGGTACAAATTATTTTGCAACGCGATGTAACGCTTTTTAACGATGCCTTGAATCACCATGCGAAGGGAAGGGTTGATAGCTTGAATAAATTGAAGGTAATGTAACAATCTACGTCTATCATTTACTCACTTCTGCCACAATTGCATACAATTGCAGACTAGTTCATTGTGCGAAATTAAAATGTTCTCCATTTGTTGCATAAAACAGGAGTCACTCAGAAATTTCTTTCTTTCTTTAATAACTTACACTAGATAGAAATTGTGCATCAATAGTCTGATATTATTTAAATGTTTCTACTAATTCAGAAAACAAAATGCAAAATTGTGAAAATATTTGAAGATTTTAAAAATACTGTTGCATTACTGTCGACATATCAAAATTATTAAGCAAAGTAATGAATGTCTACGTAGTTCATGTATCGTGTAATTAATACAATTTTTATTTTGCATAAAAATCCACAGTTTAGTTATTACTATACTACTGATCATTATACAAAGTCAAAATTGTCTGCATTCATTACAAAATACGGAAGCTGCATACACATACGATTCATTCTTCAATCATTTTGAATCGGAAATAATACAATAGTATTTTTAAATGCTCGAAATGGCTCCACCGGTCTGTATACGATCTACTCATTTTCGTCACAAATGCATAAAATCCGAAGTCCAGTTATTACCGTCCGTCCCGAGAAAGATGCATGCCCATCGATGCTCCCATTCGAAATCTGCGAAAGAATTCAAGAGGAAGATGAATTTCGTCTGGTGCTCGAAAACGCGGCCGCTCCCCGTCAAGAATTACACAACGAGATTCTCCAATAACTCGCATCGAACCGTCGTAAATAATGCAGCCGATAGATACGTCCCTGAAGCCGAAAGAAAGAGGTTGTGGAGAAGAAAGGAGGGGCAGGGTGGCGGAGGAGGTAGATGGCCAGCAGGGCAGAGGATATTCTTATGAATCGATGAAAGAACCGTGAGCATGCGCGCCGGAATCTTAATAACTCATGCGGTACCACCTCTTCCTTCTGTTATCCAGACCCCCCGCCGCTGTTATCAACCCCGGCATCCCTGTTTTCCGGCCGGGGAACAGATATGCCATTGTAATATGCGTGTAGCCGGGGCCCGGGGTAAACACGAGAGCCGGACATTCCGAGCGTAGTTTCGTGAATATCTCGGGCATATTCGCAGCCGGTGGCGGCCGAAAACAGCGGTGTCGGTTTGCGCCTCCCCCGCATTTTTCCTTGTCGCCGCGCGGAAAACTTCGCAGCCGCGACGCGCCGAGGAAATCCTTCGCGGGCCCCGTACACTCCCGGCAGACCCGGCCCGATGCACCAGGTTCTGCAGCCACACTCACGCACCTTCGCCGTGGCCATTTACGGTTCCTTTTTACGGTCATACGTGCGGTTTTAGTGCGACCTGTTCGCGCGGATTTACTGCCCGAATACCGTACCGCTCCATTTTTATTCCTCCTTCCTTTCTTCTTTTCTTCTGTCACTTTTTTCTCGCCTTCTCCTCTTCTCTTTTTATCTCCCTCGAGTTCTGTCCCTCTCGATTTCCATCTCTCCCGCTTTCTCTCTCTCTCTCTCATTCTAGCTCGCGCCCGGCCCGTCTCGCCTTTTTGCCCGTGGTCGAGCGCCACGGAGATGCGAACTCGCGGGGTTGGTTCCCCGCGTCGGTTGCGGGTTAATTAGCTTTTACGCACCACGGGTGTCGTCTGGGAGTTAGTAAATAAGAGAATTCTCGCTAAATCCCGGACACGCTTTTCTGCATTTTACAACCGCTTTGTATTTGTACTTCGTTACGCGGGAGCGGCGCGGATTAATCGGTGGCCTGGTTGTGGACCAAAAGATCTCTTAACGGCAAAGTCGGCCATTAGTCGAGTAACTCTTTATCTGAATAATTATTCTAGATTGGGCAATAAATGTTCGGGTAATCGTAATCAGTATCATGCGGAAATCTATTTGATTGTTACGTTCTTCGGACATAATTTCGTTAATGTTATTCGAAAACGAGCTGTAGGAAAATGCAAGAAAGTCGTTTATTTTCAAAAATTTATATTAGAAAACGACCAGTTATTTTCTCTTAAATTCGAAACGTTTGATTATTATTTCGTAAATAAATTGTTTATATTTTATAATAGTAGATCGATGTTTCCATTTGTAGGGAGACCAAAGCGTTTCATACATTTTATTTACTAACTCATTTATTTCTAATAATAGTAATAATTAATATACAGTACATACGTGTCTGATTAAAACTGAACGGAGTACAAACTACGTAAGCATAATATAAATGATCGGACAGCTCTCTTGATTGATGTAAATGAGTCGTGAAATGAATCGTTAAAAGACGATAGAGGCTAACTCGACTCACAACAGCGGAAATCATAAAAATGCATATGCAACATTCTGTAATTTACTTAATTGCAACTAAGAATAAATTTGTTTTTTGTAAGAGAAACGTACGTCATTAGATCCTGCATTTAACGTCGGACGTCAATGGAATCCGTCGAGATATGAACATAACAAGAGACCCGTAAACATTGAAAATATTATTATATAAATTAGTTCAAAACACTTTTCACAGAACTAAATGTAAAATAATGTTTTCGCCATATCGCTTGGAAGAAAAAATCTAATCACGGAAAACTGTAAATAAACATAAACTGTTCACCTTCAAATAAATATCCATTCATGTCAATCGCGGAGCTCAGATTTCTCAAGGAAAAAAATCTTCTTTTTATGAAACAAACTGTACTGATGACTCACGCCTCCTTGCATAGCTTACTACAGTAGAACGTCGATTATACAAAAATATATATCTATTATTCAAACACGGTTCGCATGTAAATAGCTCAAGACCATCTATATGCAACACCATTTATCGCACGAATCAGTAAGATCTTGATCTATCACCTAAGCAAACGTTCCACTATCCGAATATCCATATCCTCGTAATCACATTAACCGAGATTCCATATCTATTCAGAACCCATTTGCGAAAAAAACCCGATAAATGTCGTACAGAAATTTGCAATAAGAAAGTTGAAAGTAAATATTAAATTAGGTCACCTTATAAGTTCGTTCCGTTTACTCTTTCCATTGTCTTTAAATATCTATGAACGAATAATTATGAGATCTTTTGTTGAAGAAAGAAATACAGCATCAGACTGTAAAAATCAAGTTATACAATTATATTCGCCTTCCGTCAATGAAATTAAGAATGTCGTTCACTTTAATATTATACAGTTTTCAATGAATTTCCTAATTGCTAATATTAAAAGCTGAAGGAGCAACGTATACGGCTATAAGCAACGTATAAGCATAATTAATATAATTGTATATTATGAATATTAAGATTATTTTGACCAAATATAGCTCTATTCATAACATGACATATTTTAAATTAAACAATATTTATAATTGATTATGTTATTCCTCATTACATTGCTTATTGTTCATATCGTTTATAATTAATCATATCCTTCATTATTATTTCGGACAACATATTTGTACTACGTGACCTACTAAATATTTAAAAAAAATCGGCAAGATAAACATTTTTACCTTAACTAATTACAAAACTGATTTGAAATTCAGATTATTATATTAAATTTGATATTCCAAACACATAATTATAGTAAAATTATCGACATTCGCTAAATATAAAACAGAAATAATGCTCACGTCAATCGCGTCTAATTTTCCGTTTCTGACAACACATTTCACTTCAACAACCTGAACAACATGCGAATACCGATTTTCGTAAAAATCGTACGAATTTCGGCCAACTTTGTGAGAAAACGTACCGTCACTTTGCGTACCAATCTCGAGGGCAGGTCGCGACCAATCGGAGCACTTGGCCGCGAGAAAAATCATCAACGGTTCGACCCAATAAAATGGAAATGACACGTTGCGTTAAGAAATGTTGCCGAGTGCAGGGTCACGAGAAAGGAGGAAGAAAGAGAGAGAAAGAGAGGGAGAGGGGGAGAGAGAGACGTCGAGCACCTCAGTCCCGTATGTTTGTGGCCGCTGGGACGGGGTGCGCGGGAAGAGCACGCGAACAAATTAGCCCTCTATCTGAAACAACTTCTTGGAATAGCCGTTACTCACGGGCGAAGATCAGGACCCGTATTGCCCGAGCGAAACGACCGCGACCACGGGACAAGGAGGCCGCAGAGGACGCCGGATGGGCCGAACGAGAAGAAACGAAGTGTCGGCGAGCAGGGACGAGTGTGAGCAGGAGGCCGAAGAAGCAGCAGCAGAAGGAAGAAGCAGAAGAAGAAGAAGAAGAAGGAGAAGTCGAAGAAAAAGAAAACGAAATAAAATGCCGGACGAAGCATTTCGAATTTCCAGCTCGAATTCAGGAGGAGGCAGAGGATGTAGGAGAGAGCAGGCCGAGGATCTGCTCAATCCAGGGATAAGCGGGTCGTTCCGAACAGTGTTGAACAGGAGTGAATATTTATACGCGGCCTCTTCCTTCGCACCTTTTTTGCCATGCTTGTCCTCCTCCACCTCTTCGTTCGCCTCTTTGTCCCTCGTACCCTCCGCCTTGTCGCCTTCCTCACGTTTCCACCTTTAGGTCCCATGCGGTATCTCCTTGATTACCCGGTCCTAATTAATTCCTCAGGCTTTATCTTTATTTTTCCCTCGCCTCGGCCGCAGTCGCCGACACCGCGGCCGGACAGACCGATCGTTCCTGCGAGGTGCTGGAAAGTACGATCGGCCGAGGACCGGCAGTCCAGGTCCCGAACAAGATAGGAATAGTCGTCGGCGTCTAGACTTTAGACGTGTCGTCCCCTAGCCCGTAGAAATATTCCTGGCCGCGCGATAAACCGGTGAATGATTGCTCGATCTTCATCGACACGTTTGTTCCCGTCGTTTTGCTTGTCGCTACACGGTTCCCTCGAATCGCCGGGCTTTCGTATCTTTAATCGTGTCGGATCGTTGATACATAGACCTTTTACTTTATTTTAATTAATCTGACATTGTCCCGCGGCGGCGTTGATGTATGGACTGCGAACCTTTTTGCAAACTCGAAAGTTTCTGCATCGAACTTTCTTAACTCCTTGTTGCACTTTGAATATATCCGACTGGTGGATTTTTAGTAATAACCTGTTAGGTATGAATGATATTTCGTATATATATAATAAATTTAAACTTTCTTTTTGTTCTGAAAAATTGTCACTAGATCGTGGAGCTTTATGCAAAATAAAATGTTTCTATGTCAACTGTAGATAGCAGAAGTTAGATAAAAATGTATCTGTTCATTTAATAATGCCGGTACATAAAAATAGACTGACAGTATACTTTTTGCCATAAATGCTTGAAATCTGGAGCCTAATTATCGCAGTGAAATACGATTATACGAGCTATGTAGAGCCATCGATTTATACGGTGATTCGTTTCGCATATGGATTGTCTCAGATTGAGCTAATTGCATGCGAAACGTATTTGAACAATAGAAAGTTCTGACACTGGAGGACTGGATAAATAAAAATTGAAAAGAGTAGAAGCTAGGCATGGGTCTCGATTTAACTGTTCTAAAAAGTTTGAAATAGCAGTATATCAGTACTGTACAATTACGATTGAATCTCAATCAACAATAATACAAATAGTTAATTCAGGTATATTGAAGCTCCGATGAATTACAGAAAATTAGTATTGCATAATGAGGGTGTAAAATGTGAAATTAGATATGAAATGGAGGATAATAATAGTGTCGAACCTTCTAAGGATGTGCAATAGTATGCTCGTAATTTTCTGCTTCCTTTTACTTTGATTTGGGAAAGGAGAGGTAAACCGACACCAAAAGCTGGGTCAAAGCCTCGTTTTCAACTTGGAGAACAAGTTCGAATCGCTGTTACAAAGTAGACAATGCAGGACTTTGAAGATACACCGTGTTCACACGTATTTCTTTCCCCTTTGGGAAGACATAAAGTACAGTTTGTTCTCCAATTTTATTACACTTTCATTGATCAGCGTATGTGTCAATAAAATTCCTTGTGAATGTTACTCTTCAGTTTGCCTGCGATATAATACCCTTTTCGAAATAATCATCCACTTACCAACTTACTTTATGTTGCTTCATTGAACCAACATTTTGCTTAAGCTGTAGTGGTATAGCAAATCAATACGCCAATAAGTACCAACAACTAAAAATGCGAACAAAATTGTCTTCATTATTGAAATCATTTTACTAATTCTGTTATGTTTGACTTTTAATGAATTGATCTAGTTCCATTAGCTTGCACTACATTGTGTACACGATCTTTGAGTTTAAAGAATATGAACTGAAACGTCTAAAACAGAGTTAATAAAATCTTTCAAAATTGTTTTCATATGAAATAATTTGAATCGTCGAGGTAAATCCTATATGCAGTTTTTACTGCTTCTTATTTTAAGATATGATTAATAAATTTATATTATATATGTACATTATAGACACAAAATGAGACAGGACAATTTAGAATGATATATTGTACAATAGACACAAATTAGAAATGTCTGACGCACAAATGGCTCAAGCCTAACATTGTTGTAATCTACAGCAAGAGATCTGCTTCAAAAGTTAACCCTTTGCAGTCGAGTGGTGACTCTGGGACACCGTTAAAATTGTCCTATCACGTTCCAAAATAATGTTTGTACTAACAAAAATTTAGATTTAAAGAGTCATTAGAAGCGAAACTGTTACTACGAGTTTGAAGAATCAATTTCATATGCATAAAATGCACTTTGACACATAAAATGGGAACACTATAAGCCAGAAAAGTAAGTTTAGATTTACAGTTAAAATGGCTGCGAGTGCAAAGGGTTAATTGTCCGAGAACAGGTGTGATTTCATAAAAGATACATTCGATCTGTCACGTGTCAAAATGCTTGCAAAGACGTGTTACAAAGAATAATGAATTAGTAAAATTAGGTCACGCGACTCTAATGAGATCAGCCTTGGCTAGGAGCACGTAGTTGACACAATGGGCTCGTAATATCTATCGCTGATACCGTGCTCTGAATATTCCCATTGATAGCACTTCCTTCGGTCAAAAGAAAAATGACGAGGATAATAATATTGATGATACGATCTCCTTGATGAGCGTGGTAACGAGATACAGTCGTGTACATACGCCGCGCCGGGACGCACGTATCACTTTTAAACGCCGGAAATGAGTTATTAGCGGTTGCGCCGCGCGCACTCAATTGTCCCGATTTGGAAACCTCTAATCTGACCCCCCTTTCCGGCGACGAATTTAATCCTTCATGTTTCCGTGTCTATCGGTACTATTTCAGACGTCCCTTTCTCACCGAAATCAATTCTCTCGACTGACAAAATCATATTCATCATGCCGATCGTTTGACTCGGATTTCCAGCGAAAATTAAAATGATTGCGCAGCAAACTCGTGTAATAAGACAAATTGGCTGTGCAGCGGGTAAAAGAAGTTGTAGGCCTGCTACGCGAAAGCCTGTTCGCCGTTTCCTAATACAAAAGTCAGGATAATCGCTATGAAAATTTTATTCGCGCATTAATTTAACGATGAGACTACAGCCTACTCAAGTTCCCTGCATTCCCGATTACCAATAACTTCGATTTCAGGTTTGTCGCAAATCAAAATAACGATGTTCCGCGACTCGTGTGTGTTTAGTACCGGCGCAAGGAAATATTAACACATACATCAGAACGATGCTTACGCTGAATGAATTTTGACAGGCCGCTGCGAGTTCGATGAATTTACTCGTTAAACAAGTTTGTGTGGTACCATCGGCACGGTCTCGCCGGGCCCGGCCGTTTATCTTGCTTAAACAAATTAAATGCGGCGAGAAAATTCGCTAACCTCGTGATCGCCGGAAATCTAATTAACATTATCGCCGGAGAGGAGAGCGGCGAGTAGGTAAATTAGCCAGGTAACCCTTCCGTGAAGTTTCAATTATCCTGAGTAACAGTGATAGAGTTAAACGAGATTCTTAGATGGTGCTTGAAATTCAAAGGACGACGGCACTTTACGGTACCCTAACGAAGCCACCTGCCTGGTACCGTCCACCCTGTTAATTTTAATCGAGGGAGACGCTTTCACGGGAATTAGACGGGGGTAGGAGGAGGGGAGGAATACCAGTGGACAGTTCTACGACTGCAGCAGGCTGCTCGTAAAAGACGTTCGTATCGAAAGTGTCGTCGCGTCGGTGGACTCGCTTGGGAACCCTGAGCACGATCAAATGAATCAACAGAGACAATTAATACCCGGCAAGGACGCCTTGGGAAAGCGTCGGGACGCCGCGCCGCCACCCCTGTCGGCGAATATATGGACAACAAATCTATCTGTCTCTACCCGGCCCAACACTACAATAGAATCTCTCAATTTTCCACTTTCACCGTACATTCTCCACTCGATCAAATAAAACTTGTCAAAATTAGGGACGCGATGGTTTTTTAACATTTCATCTACTAATTTTTTACTCGTTCTTCAGAACGGCGATATTTTTATCCGTAACCGAATAAATTACTTGGATTGAATAATAAACAACTTCTTTTCGAGATAGGTGTTTAAATGAAAATTATCGAGGCACTCTTAAACACAGCCTGGTCATTAGGAAGCCTATTGGAAGAGTTGGAACACAATCCACTAAATGTGGACGTTATCATGTCTCTTAAATAGATATCGAATTTTGCTCTTTTATTATCATGATTTAATAAATGTACATTGTCGTTCTTACCATGACGAAAAATAAGAATAAAGATAGCTGTGATAGAATAACGAGATCGTAGTGCAAGGGCTAATATCAATGGGGAGGACTTCTAATTAAAATTCAATGGAGTGAATTCCAGTCAATTTTATTATACAATTAATACATAATAAATTGATTAAAGGAGTGTATAATTTATTGAGAACTGACAGAATTAATGTGGCACATGCCATATAAACGTATTCTAGTTTATTGAGTAAAAAGAATATACTAAATTGCATATGAATAGAGAAGACAAAAGGATAATTAAAGACCAGACATGCACTTCAAAAAATTTCTAACTGAATAGTTATAATCAATAACTAATTTGAAAACATAAAAGTTCGATAGAAATATATTAATTCTACTATGTCATCAGTTATTATGCCCTGTTATACCAAATTAACCAATTTAATTCTAAAGCTAAGAATACAAAAAGATTATAATCACCGTAGTAAATTGATTATCTGTTTATTAGAAGTTTGTCTAATATTATTAAACTAATATCGTTACTTTGATAATTAAGCACTTTAAAGCTGACGTGGAACGACACGGTGGCAATCAGGCAAACGCGAGAGGACCTCTTGTTTTATGGACTTACAAATCCGTAATACTCTGCTAACCCGGGAAGGGATGAATGTCGAGGAGGGAAAATCTCTGCTCATTTAACGAGCCCAAGGGTTCAACCCTTCCGATGCCTTCACCCTTCGACAATATTTAATGCATGTTTTAAGCGTAATTAAATGGCGGAGGGTTTATCGTCTCCAGCCACGTTCACCCTCCCACACAAATTATCGCATTTAACCCCCGCCGATCTCGTCTCTCGTCGATTGTCACCCCGCTACCATCCGCCCACCGTCGCCTCTGGATACCTTCGCTGCTCATAATGTACTTTTCATTAGCCACGAACCCTTTCGCGGAGTGGATTCAATCTTGGAATATTCATTGCCTCGCAACCCTTCTCCGTTACGATATTCCCAACACAAACACGTTCATTTCACAGCATCGCGAGCCGTTATTCAACAGGTTTTAATTAGTGTCGACACTCTGTCGGTTACACTTCAACCCCTTTCAGCCCACGCGCAAATTATTCTCCTTTCAATCGTGTCGCTTCCGCTAGTCTTTGTTGGAACAGTTTTTAATCGTAATCGAGATGTACACAAAGTAAAAGATACAAAGTCTGCCATTTTGGGAGCTTCAAATCTTTGTTTTGCATGTGCAAAATAAAAATTTCCTGGGTCAATTGACGATGACTTTAGTAAGCTGTAAATAACGTAAAAGATTTGTTACATTCTTTCCAAATTTCTCCTGTTTTGCATTTTAGTTATTCAGTTTGATCTTAAACGCACATAATCCACACTTTAATGGTTATAGAATAAGCATCCATTCATGTTACTGTAGAAACACGAATCATTTATCAAACAAGTGATCAAATATTTTTATTCACAAAAATAGACAGTGAATGTTTCATAATAGAAAAAGAAAAATATTATCGTAAAATAAAACCGACCTGAAACAGAATTTCAGATAACATGTCTATCGTACTGAATTTTGCAGATGAGAACATAGGAGGCTTAACCCTTTCACGTTAACAACGAGTCAGAATCTTTACGAAGGTTTCATAATAATTATCAATATGGATGTCAGTAGACAAAACCTGATTCTACTATTATCAAAATCTAAGAATAAATGTAATCGTAGATACACGACAAATAAGGATTGTCTCCTTCTACTAGAGAAATCATTAAAATTATTAACTACAAAACTAGTAAAAATTTCTGGCTTTTGACATGTTTGTTTATAATTACATCTTTAGTTGAGCACATGGTGTACTAAAAATCGCACAAAGTTTCAACAAATCTAAACTTGTCATTGTCATAAAACGATGTACGCTAGTTACGTTTCGGATGAAATAAATGCGAAATAGATGCGAACGAAATCAAACACAAAGGGATTAGAATTCCTAAAAAATTGCCTATCTTCCAATTGTCGCTACAGTGATTAAGAAAAAAAAAACGACTTTTCCGTAAAGAGCCCGATTTCGAATCGGAACAATCGCGCTTGACTTTTCACCTCGTGGCTGTTATCTGTGTGTAACATCTCTGAACCACAGCCTCGGGCCATGGTATATTCACGATACGGGGTTGGCCACTCACCCTCCGTCGTCTCTCGAAGCTCTAAAGCCAAGAATAACCCTTGCTTTGCATCTCACCTGTTGCTCGACACCAACCCTCGACACTCCTGGCGGTACTTTAGGGGTGGCTAATTAAAGAGTCAGACGGCGGCTGGTTTCGCGGTGTTTAATACACCATTGGTTCACCCTCTGCTCGAGCCCCATTCCGCTTCTCCTCTGGCGGCGCCAGGACAGAATCCAGAGTCCTCTCAACCCCCGGGGTTTTTGTTCCTCTCGGTTTCACAGGCCTGGAATTAATTAGCAGCTCTAGTTAAGCGGGGGCGGATACCGTAGCGGCGACTCATTTAAAGGATGTTTATTTTAATTTCACCCCATCAGGGGCAGTCTCGAGAAAGCCCCACGGTTGGTGACTTTTTATTACTTAATTAACTTCTTCCTCTTGCGTCCCCGTCTTCTTCATCACCTCGGGCCACCGCAAGGTGATCGCTGGCACCCCTAAAACTGTTCTCTCTTTACCATGAGTCTGCCGCTAAGCACCCCTTTCACAAACTGTCCCACGTACTTGCTCGTCTTCTCCTCTCTCCCTCTCTCTCTCTCTCTCTCTCTCTCTCTCTCTCTCTCTCTCTCTCTTTTCACTCCTCTGTTACCATTGGCTGGCTATTTAAACGAGACTTGCGTCGAGATTCTTCGCAGCAATCATTTCCTCGTTATTTTTCATCGTGTAACCGGTGCGACCCGCGCGACTCACTGCCTAATTATCGCCGCGAAAATGATCCTCTCGGTAGACCGCCTTTCTCTCCCTTTTTACCTCCCGACACCCCGCTCGCCCTCGCCACCATCGCGAACCCTGTGATTATAATGCCAGCCGATGCGCGTCCCAGAGTCCTATCGGAGCAACGGGACGGCCGAAAGGGAACGAGGGAGAGAGAGAATCGTTTCTCGTGAAATTGCTGACGGCTCTCTGCATTTCTGCACGTGAAACCTTCCTCAAGCGGATTCGAGCGTGCCGCTGCAGTCGGAATCCTGGAACGCGGCGAAGGAAAGCCGGCTTGCGTGCAGCGCCGCGAAAGACACTCGGAATTAGGAGCTAACATTCGCAAGTTCGCTAGGTGACCCATTCGGTTGCCGCAATTCGAGGGGCCCAGCGGAAAGTAGCCGACGTTGGGACTCGTTCGGAAACTTCTACAGGGTGTCCTAAAAGTCACTCGCAATCGGGAAATGAAGGGTTCCTGAGGTCATTTGGAATAACTTTTTTCCTAGCATAAATACAATCCGTGGCTTTGTTTACGAGTTATTAACGAAAAACACGGACCAATGAGAGGCGAGATGAACTGATGCGAGGCTGCCGAGCCAATGGGCGTAACTAGGCATCGTGCGCTCGTTGGCTCAGCTGCCTCGTGCCAGCCGAGCTTGCCTTTTGTTAGTTAGTCTTTTTTGTTAATAACTCGCAACAAAGCCGCGGATTGCATTTGCGCTAAGGAAAAAGTTACATCAAATGACCTCAGGGACCCTACATGTCCCAATTGCGAGTGATTTTTGAAACACTCTGTACGTTTTAGCCACTCCCTGATCGCTTTGTTATTCTTTAACTGGAGGAATTTTTGGTAAAGATGTTCTGACAGGAATAGTGATTATTTATGTCACTGCATGGACGAATCGACGCTACGAGTTTATATGAATTATTAACTCCTTGCACATAACAACATAAGATTTCATATATGATTTACTGAATATGAAAGTTTTTTGACTGGAACCTTTGTAAAAGTTTAACGCTAAAAGGTAGAGTTCGATAATTACGTTCTACATTAAAGAATGGTACATAAAGTAAGTGTGGAAATTAATAACAACTCTCTAAAACAGTTTACTTAGATTTCATCTCAAATTGGAATACATTGATAATGAATAGATTATATATTTTATATGTTCATGTCAAGAATTGAGCAGGTGGAATATAAAATTGTAATTAGGTCAAAAGAATTGATGATAACGACGATAAATGTTGGTGTACAAATTATGGTTGAATATATAATAGCTTTTAAGTTAGCTCTCTTCCGCGTCCTAATCTTTAAAAATTGTCCACTTTTCAAGACCATCAATGTTTATAATTATATTGACATGGTAAATGAGCCTGAGAAGAATAAGATATTAACAAAATATTTTCTTCGTACCATGGACATCTCAATTACTTAAATGAATCACCTGATTAAAGTGTCTAATCCTAATATTCGTTTATCAGCGAACCGGTGGATATTTCGAACATTTCTTGGGGCTGCAATAAAGAAGCAACAATGACTAAGCAAGCTCATCAAGTGCGCGGCTTTAGCCTCTGGCCCGCGTAACAGGAATTAATTTCACCGGGAGAAAAGAATCCCTGGCGGGGGTGGCTTCTCGGTTAAGAATACAGCGAGACGAGAAGAAAAGAACGGGCGACGGGGTTGGGGTTGAGGATGGAGAGAACGAGAGGAGGGAGCCTCGAGATTATTTCGTTATGTCTCGAGGTGAGTCGAGATGTCGGGCAATTAGCCGTCGTATAATTATCCCCCTCGCCCTTATTAGCCCGGGCCGTTTGAGGTGGCAGCTGTTGCCGCGATATTCTGTCGCGGAAGTCTACAAGCCCGCACACCAATAGCAAAGTATAATAACGGGATATCTTCCGCCATTTATTTTAATATTCCGCGGCGGCTGATAAAAAGGGGGGAAAAGAGTTCAATTATCCCAGGACGAATTTTATCGTCCCGCGTTTAATCCGTTTTGTTAGCCGGCCGCTGTTTCGGCGGTTAACAAGCGTCATATATATTACTAAATTAACTATCGCGGCGGCGCACGAGGAAACAGGAGCCTTAATAGAAGAGTAATGAACGAAAAATCCGGATAATGCGTCGTAATGAAAATTAAAAAAAAAACGCGGCTAAGAGAAACCGAACACTAGGGTAAGGAACTTGCTCGAGATACAGCCCACCCCCGATCTTTGTCTCGGTGAACCACGCTTTCAGAATTCTTCCATTCTTGATAATTATCCTACCGTCCAAGCAGTCCTTAATCTTTGAGCTCGCCTTTCAAGGAAAGCTCCTACCGAATGAATGCCCGGCCTCGGCGAAATAATATTTTATACACAACAAAAGCGGCCCTCGGTCGGGCTGCTGCCCTCCTTCACCTACACCTCCAACCTTCATCCTCCACCCTCTACCTCGGTGCGATTGTTATCGCGGAGACGTTACCTAGCACCTATACAGAACTGGCTATTTTACTTTCTTCCTTTCTTTTCTCCTTTTTTCCCGTTCATCCGAGGAAGTACGATTCATTGATAGTGTACTCATTCCCTCCGGTGTATATTAATCGTAATTTCATGCTCGCGAAGGACGAGGTTGCGTAATTGTCCGAGATTGTTTGGACGATGTTTGAATAATTTTATAAACGTTGCTTCTTTAAATTCGTATGTTTGTTGGATGATGTTATTTCTTAGAAATGCGCCGAAAATTCAATCAGTACGAATATTATTTTAGTGGAAAATAATTAGGTGACTTTCTAATATTTACTCACATCACGATAAACATAACAATATGATAATACATGCAGTACTTTCTGGGCACAGAGAAATTCAGTTTTCACTTGTTGTAAATCTTTGGGTACTAGTTCGTCGTGTTTGTAAATGAATATCCGTAATAAACATCTAATAATAATTAATATCAAACTGCAAATGGTGATATTTAGTTTCAATACAAATTTTTATCTACATTTAAATTGAATTCTTACTTCAGAACAGAAAGCACGCCTAAACAGCTTTAAGAATTAAATAAATAATTATCAAGTAAAACGGTTATTTAATTTTCTAATATCGTATTCATCAAAATAAATTGTAGAGGCTATTGCTCATGCATTCTCAAAGGTAACCGAGTCTATTGAAAAGAAGTCAGCAGTTTCTCCGTAAACGCAGGCAAACATTTTCGGAAACACTTATTTAGCAGCCATGTGACCAGCCCGAACTCCGAATTCCTCCGGGGACCTCTTCGAGCTTTTGTCGAGTGTATCGATCTGGTGGTTCACACAAATTCTCGTCGGTCGTCCGTGCCGCACAATAGAAATCCATCTCTCAAAATTTCACGGCTGGATCGGATTTCATGTAGTCGCTTAGCCAGGATCTCCGATCGCGGTCGTCCGGAGTTAATCGTCATTAATCTTCATCACCGTATTCCCGATCATTTTTCTTGTAGTGGCGCGCGTCCGGGACGCGGCTGGTCCACGCGGCATCTCATTTAACCGTATAAATCACGTTGCTTAAAACTATGGCCAGGAGAAGCTGCGTTCTGGTCGTGGCTAAACGAGTCCTGCGACGCGTCTCCATCGTTCTAGACATGAGGGCACGAAGTAAGAGAAAAGACATGAGAAACGGGAAGAGAGGGAGAGAGAGAGAGCAAGAGATAACGAGGAAATGTTTGGACAAATACGGCCTATAATTTCTAAAAATTTTAGTAAAATTTGTTGTCTACTAATTTGTCACTTTCCGAATATTTTAAAACATATGGAGCATTACAAGTGTTTTACCTTTTTAGCAAATGTTAGTTAGGACGATTTAACTGAGAAATTTTGCTATTTTTAGGTATGAAATTATAAAAAATATTACATCTCGAAATGATTTTTATACTCACTTGCAATTCAAGGTTTAAACAAAATGAAACATTACAAATACGTACCGAAAAAATATCATTTTGATAAAGCCAATACGATGAATTTGCAGGTGCATAAAATTCAAGCAACGTAGAACTACGTTGTACTGCGTAGTACTGCTTTGAATATTATGCATTTATGATAAAAATCAATACATATAATTTAAAACAATGTGGAAATTAAAAGAAATTAACAAATATCATTAAAATTATTGACGAAAGAAAAAACCCAGTGCTCGGCTCCTACGTCCTGTATAGGCAACTTTTATGTTGCGTAAAGATCCAGAGTGTAGTGACAATAAGTGTAACTCCTATGCACTTACGAAAGAGAAATATTCATAAAAAAAATAGGAAGTGAGCAAGAAAGCAACAGATCAACAGTGCAACATAGCAGGGGAGCAAACGAGTAAGAGAAGAAGAGAACGAACGAGTGAGAGATCGGAAGAGAAAAAGTGAGGTAGAAAGTGTTGTTTTCCATTTTCCATTTTAGTTTCAGCAAAGAAACTAGTCGGTTTTGTACAGTTCTCTCACGCAGAAAGGAATGAGAGATTGTGCTAGCGAGGTGATTACATTTTCATATTGACTCATTAGTCAAATAAGAGATGTCGCGATTAGTGCTTATATGTACATATTTCTAGTACAAGACACGCCGTTGGGTGCCAGCACTTTAAATAAATATTTAGTTCAGTACATATTTCTACAGAAAATCAAAATGAGATAATAAGTGGATCTGTTACTCTGTTGCACTCTTGCACTCTCACTCTGTTGCTTCGTTGCTCTGTTGCACTTTTGCTCTGTTGCACTCTTATTCTGCTACTCTGTTGTTCTCTTGCTCTGTTGTCCCCACTTTCTCCAGAGTTAGAGAGCAACGGAGCAAGGGAAGGAGACAGCAAGAGACAGAAAGAGAGTGAAAAAGAGATAAATAGAGAGAGAAAGAGAGTGAGATGGCAGGAGACAAGCGAGAGTCGGTCGCGCGAAATAATTTAAATCGCGCATACCGGGCCCTGCTCGATCCTCGATCACGGTCAAGATTTCGTGGGGTCACGTGAGAATGCGCGGCAACAACGAGACTCGGAGCAGCGAAGCCGTAACGAGGCCGTGCGCGGTTGGTTTAAGCGCAATTAATCTTCGTTAAGTAAGCGAGCGGACCCTTCTGCTTGCATCGCGCGGACGCCTCGCACACAGCTTCGGCTCCGTCTACCAACACCACCACCGCCGGGCCGGCCCGTGACGCCTTTCTCGCGTGGCGTGAACTGTGGAGTGTGGAGGAGAAACCGTGAAGCGGAGTCGCGAGCAGTCCCATATCTCTCGCTCTCCTCTCTTGTTGAGCTCGCGTGCGCGCTTCCCTACCCCCGTAATTCGTTCCCCATCCGTATCCTCCGCGTACCCCGTTCCGCCGGCTCTCCTCCGGTTAGTTATGCTTGTACCTCATGTACGCACACACCCCGAAGCTTTGATTAAATCTGGGTAATTAAGGGAGTTAACCTCGACTTAACTTGACTTAACGCAGTCACGCCCGCTTGCCCACCCCTCTTATTTACACCGTTTACACGCCGCTTTACATTGTTCGAGGAAACGGGTGTCTTCGCGGCCCCGTTTCCACGGGATCCCGCTTGTCTTGCCTCGTACCTTCGGGGGCCCGAGCGAGCCCGATGCCGAGCGGTCCGGGTTCCTGCACGCACGCACGCACGCCTCCCCGGTTAATTGCTGCACGCCGCTAATTACACAGCTCCGTGCCCGTAAGGGGAACCGGTGCGTGTAGCGACATCGTTCCCGATGCAAATGAAGCGCGTGGGCTCTACCGCCTATCCCTCTTCTTTCTACCTTTCTCTCTGTCTCTCCCGCACTCTCTCTCTCTCTTGCTCTCGTTCTCTCTCCCTCTGCCTCCCCCTCTCTCTCTCTCTCTCAACCCTGCTCTTTCTCTACCCTAATCGCGCCCGGAAGGAGCCGGCCGGATTCTCGGTATCGGTTGACAGAAGTGCGATTGTGCGTTGAATAATTACAGACCTCGGTGGCTTTGCTACGACTTGATCAGTCGTCGACCAGGAAGCGGAACCCGCGCGGGCGCGAGCAGTCTATTCGCATACGAGGCTCGTCGCGGATCATTTAGACCCGTGCGGTCTGAGGCTGCTTCCTGTAACAAACCAACATCTCCCACTATGTTACCGCCATTAGGGTTTATAAATACCTTGTATAGACACCGCGAATCCTGCTTCGCTTATTGTTGACTACTCTGCCAGTTAGGAGTCTTTCGTTTCATTGGATCTGCGGTTTAAGGTTTGAACAGGGTCGAGAATAGTACCGATGTTGTATTGCCTTGGCTCGGGAAACCAAGGATTATCAAGACGAAGAATTAAAAGAGTTTCGAGACTCTCCGAAAAAGAATGTAAACATAAGATAATATACTGGGTGTCTTGTAAGAATCTTGGTCTCGGTTTCTTTAGAATTTTCGATAGGATTAAAGTACCACTAAACACAATACCGTACTTATCTTAATGAATTGAAATCGTTTGTATTTTTTAAAAGTTACTATTTAAATATTTATCGCGTTTCGCATCGATCTACACAGTTCTATCATAAATGCATAAAATCAACATCGACACTGAGCGCCTCAATTTTCACTTATTTTATAGCCAACTCTGTCTACCTTAAAAGTAAATTCTCTCCAATTGTCGTTCAGCTTGTGAACAGAAATAGACAATTTGGGAAGAGGAGTCACGATTATTAGAGCCTTCTCCTCTCAAATTGTCCATTTCTGTTTACAGGATGATGGGCAATTAGAGAGACTTTACTGTATATTGTATACCAATTAAAATATTGTGGAGAACTATTATTTATGTGCTATTAAATGTATAGTTTTCGGCTACGTTGTTATATACAAAAATCCTTTGTTAAATCGTTCACTTAATTTCATTTTAAAATATTTACAAAGTCGTTGCTATATAGAACAATATGGAAAATAATATGAAAATAATAAGATCCTATAATATGGAGAAAATATAGAGAAATGTATTGAATTTATCATTGGGAAAGTTTGAACTGAAAAGAAAATAAGTATTGACTCAAGACTAATATCATCGAAGAGAATTAAGAAAATCGCTACACGAGATCAATATTTCCAATTCTCAGAATTAAACAGGAGCGAGATAAGATTATATTATAGATATTTTTTGAAGAATGGGGCAATATTTCAGCAAATGTCGTATTGTCTTGTATTCTGCAAGTCCTAGTTCTGATGAAACTCGGATCGTGTTTCTTGTGCCTTCTTTGGACTTTGAACTTCGATTTAGTCAATCCTTCGATCTGCTTAATAAATTTCTGCCTAATACGATCGACTGTCTTGGGATTTTGATAAAGCGCAGCAGAATGATGTGCATTTCTATCGTAAAAAGTTTTAAAAGACATAATCTAATAATGAAGCACCTTATTATCCTAATAATCAAGCATATTTTCTTCAATTATCTTCTTCATAAGCAACCAACGAGTTTTCAGGTCGTTACGCAAAATAAAGGTGCTTGACATCAGTTATAAAGAACAGGAACCAAATAAAATGGTTACTGTTTCTTGAATCGTTTAAAAAAATGATTGCTGAGATTGTATAAAATCTATTTAAGAATGTGCCACTCAATATACGAAGGAATTTGTATAAACAATCCGCAGCATAAGAGCAGTAAGCATGCTTTGCTTTTTACCTACACATATATAACATTTGAGCCTAAATCATTGCTGTCCTATAGCAGCTTCGTGTAATCAATCATAATTGTTAATAATTTGACATGTTGAAACATGCTAAAATAGCTTATTAAGTATTATATACGACAAGCTTGCGACGAACATTTATGACTAGACTGCGAATGCTTGCGCAATTACAAGTTTTTACAGGCTATTTTATGGAAACCAGAAACTGCCGAGGACTCGTTTAATTTATTCAAGATATTATTAGGTTCCGGATGAAATAAAAATCATTAATTAAGCTGCTTACTATACGGCGGACAACCGAATCCACTATAAATGCATAAGCATCCGCAGCTTACTTATCGCGTTGCGATAGTTTTTATCTTCATCGACACTCGAACACGCGCAGACTATTTCAGTTGCGAAGTAGTCAAGGTGAAGGGAAGCTGTAACAGTCTGAGCAGCGCTGCTTTTGACCAGTATTTTTCTGTGTTTCACGCTGCGGACGATTAGTGTGACGGAAGGATAGATTACATGCCGCATGGTCATATTAATGACAGGCGATTTGATTCGTGTAGAACAACTGATTCTACGCAAGCGAGACCGAGTTACTTCTATTTCACAGCAGTTCTGTCAGTTTGTGTGAAAGTTAAAATTAATGCAACTAATCTCCTACGATCAAGTACACTTCTACTTAATCTTCGACGAGTAAATCATCGTAAATGTTATAAGGATCTAGAAAGTTGAATTATTAGAAAATGTGTACTATCTATAGTCGGACGAGAAATTATATTATTAACATCTTTGATCACTTAATAGTTTTTATCATTATATTAGACACTTTACAACGTATCTCCGTAATATGCATACGTTATATATATATATATATATATATATATATATATATATATATAAAAAAATATCTCAAATAAGTTATAGATTTATGAGACAATCTTTTTGTAATAAATTCATTTCAAAAGTAGAGAATCTCGCTCAGTACTCTCAGTTTGGTTACAAAAGTTATTACAACTTATTATTTCTGTCATGAAAAGTAAAAGTAAGTAGAAGTAAAATCGAATTTTGATTACGTAGTAGGTACTGGTGGTAAACTATGTACTCACTAGTTACAAGCATTTGATT
This sequence comes from Augochlorella aurata, assembly GCA_028455555.1. Classification (NCBI taxonomy): domain Eukaryota; kingdom Metazoa; phylum Arthropoda; class Insecta; order Hymenoptera; family Halictidae; genus Augochlorella; species Augochlorella aurata. The sequence continues at coordinate 2,014,329 of CM052166.1, read as the reverse complement.
TATGGTTATACATAGGACTTGATGTTACGATTCCATGCAGGGTTGTTACGAAGTCTTAAATCTTTGTAATAACGTGCAATCACTTTATAATTCAATGAACAATATGCAATGTAATTAACTAGTGTTAACTTATGTTTTATGAAAATGTAAACTGCATTTCGACTGTGTAGATGATCTCGAACAGGGTAAGATAAAGTAAGAACAATATACGATAGCATTAATTCGTAGTATTAATTAATAACATTTAGATAAAAGAATTATTGACTCAGATTTGAAAATTAATTTCTTACAACATCGTAACTTTGTGACCATCCGAAAAACGTAAGAACGATGAAAGGGTAATCGATGTCATACAATTTAACTTCTTAATTTTCAACCACAAAAATTCCATAAAATTAAAGTTTTTCATTTCATCGAAATGTTAAATATAACACCTGAATTTTACAAAATCTTTGAGGTTGCATTATATATCGTGCTGTGTCAAAGGATTAAGGCTTTTCTCAAAAAACTGTCCCTGCGCCCTCGTAAGTCATCATCAACCGGTACACATGAAGTTATCTGTTCGGCCGGCCCCGTAACGCAGTAAATAAGAAACCCTCGAAAAACGTGACCGGAAGAATGCGTCCCGGGTGAGGAGAGCAGGGTCGTTCCGAACGCGCGAGAACCGGCCGAGTAATTAAATCGATCCTGCCATCCAGGCGGTGACATCGGTATGCTCCTGCAATTCGACGCCTTTCGCTATCCACGCTATCGTCCCCTTGTTCCTCGAGGAGGCGACCTCCTGTAAAGCACACGCAATCCGAACGCGCGGCACGCATCTCCAGTCATGGCGTTGCAGAAACGTCGCGGCGCATGAGTTCCGCTTGCATTCGAGCGTAAGAGGAGAGGTGCCTCGCCTAATTAGCCCGCTCGGGTATTTCCGTCGCGTGACGTCACGTGAGCTCGTTTGCCTGGCCCACGGCCAGCTTTTCCGCCGAACTATAAACCATATTCACACCCACGCAACACAATTAGCCGCGACCACCCAGGGAATTATAATATCCACGGAACCCTTGCGGCTCGAATGAAGAACGGTCTCTCCTCTCGGCTTTGCTCGCAGACCTCCAGATACAGCAGGAGGATCAGCCGGCCGCGAGCAGGGTGGATAGCACCGAAACGACCGCGTTGGAAGTCGCTGTAATCTTACCTATGAATTCGACGGGCTCCTCGTTTTTCCATTTCACTCGAGCGTCGTTCCTGTCTCGGCTATCGGATTCCCAAAGAGAACGAGATTAATAGTTTTCTTTTTTACGCAAAAATCCCCGCCGTCTAATCTACGGAGGCTCGAATCGAGTATTTTAGTACCTGTGAAGTGCGCTAACGCTGATGGGTAAACAAGAAAATGGTAGATAGACGGATCTAGAAGGAATCTCCGCCTCTTGTGAGATAAGATAACGCAAGTGTCGAAAGCGTTTCCTTCGGAATCAATAGACTTCGATTGAAATTTTAGAAGCGGAACTTAATTGTTATTTATGAAAAAAGCAATTAACAACAAATATTGGTTCAACAGAAATAATCTAGAAAACCGAAAATCAATTTGTGAAGTGAAATTGTGTGGCGCATTCTGGGATTCTTTGGTAGATTGTGAAACTGTTGGAAAATTCATATATTTTTCTTGTCATTCGCCACTGTGAACATGTGTTTTTGTATTCTAGAATATTAATATTAATATTAAACAATGAAAACATTCAATGAATTTAAAGACTTGCCGAAATTATTAAATAAAGAAAGTAATGCAGTTTAAATGCAACGTAACATCTGTTTCTCTAGCCGAAGAAAATAAATAGTATTAATAAATAAGCGTATTTTTCTAAAGACGACAGAAGATTATTTAACGTTGTAGATTGGTGTATGTATAATATATGTTATCACAATTTCAAGGAAAACTAAAATAATGATTTCGATAATATATGCAATAGCTAATACAAGAATTCGGTATTCTGCTGAATTTCTCCCATAAAACGAAAGCCGAGTTCAGAAAATCGAAATACAAAAATTGTCTATAAACGTCGATGTAGCTGCTTCCAGGCTGAAATTAAATTCGGTTCCACCGTGGAAAGAGAAATCTGTGCGAAGCTTGGATTTCCTGTACTTTTTACTTAAGAGATAAGCTCCGTGTTTTAGAGCCTTGTGGTGGAACGGTGTCGTAAAACCTTGGAGGGGATGTCGGTAGGTTGTAAGGGGAAACAACCCCTCGAATCGGCCCTTGAGTCGCGGCAGTCAGTAGATCGTGATGCCACAGGAGGAGACTCGAATTTTAAAGTAGCTAGACTAAAACCAAAACTGTCTGATATCCATTCCGCACACAGTTTCTTTTTTCCTCCCAGAAATTCTTTTTCCTGCCACATGTGCCAATCCACTTACCGAAGGATCATAATCGCGACTAGTTCTAAATTGTTTTAGCGTTTCGAAGTACTTTCTTGGATTTTCAAAGCTTTAACTCATCGTTCACATCCGGCGAGGCTATTTACTTTAACATTCTAATTATCTCTCGTGGCACTCTTAACATCTCGTGCCATTTTCGTGACAGCTAAAATTATCAGACTTTGTATGTCTAGATTTACTTTAATGCTTAATACTATGTGGGTGTCACCCATGTGTGAGTAGCGGAATCATTTAGGCAAATTCGAAAATAAAGTATTATACGAATCTGTTACATTTACCTAATTTGATTAGCAAACCATAGAAACATTGATAAAGTAATTACTGAGATACCACTTGACTTTCCAATTTTAATTGGAGTAAATAAAATATTTTAATTTGACGGCATTTTTGAGATTGTTCACCTAGCAGTCATAGTGGTAAATATTGATACTAAATCTACCACGACAGTCAGAATGACCGGCTTCACGTCTCCATTAACGTCTCTATTATAAAGACTCTTTTGTAGGACATGATCGAATGGATTTCAATAGTAATTTTAGTAAACAATGTAAAACAGATTATTCACACTTACTACGTAATACACAAGTTAAATAAATTCGTATTTACAAATGAAATCAAAGAAACACGCATCACAGAGACCTTGTTGCCACCGACATTAAACCTGCGAGTATTAAGCAGCGACAATCCTAGTCTCATTACTAAAATCCCAAGGAACGAGAAACTTCCACCTACACGCGTCCTCCAGCAGAATCCGATCTTCTGCTCGGCCAGGTTGAAGGTAGTTTCTCGCGAAAGGCTTGCAAACGAAATCTGGAATGGGCGAGGACCGCGGGAAGCGTGAATTCGGCTGATCAAACGTGACGACTATCGAAAAATGCCGTTCGCAAAGGGAAGAAGGATGCCGATAAGGGTGGGAGTACTGCGAAACGAGGGTGGTGGGATGAAACGCGAGGGTGTAGGGTGGGTCGCGGGGCGCGGGTGGCTGGCGAACAAGGAGAAACCGAAAGACAGTAAAGTAGAGAGTGGACGGGGCGGCGAGAGGTATGCGCAGGGGGATACCCCGAAAGTCCTTTCGCTAAAAAGGAGGGCCCGAGGGGCGGCGGCGGGGCTCGAGGAAGGAGCGAGTGAGCGAGCGAAAGAGAAAAAGATGGTGAAACGGCCGTGGGAGGAAGTAAGTATTGATTCAGATTCAGCTAGTTAGCTATGCTCGAAGCAAGCACATCCCCTCCACCGATCTTCCTCGGTCACCTTTTTCTCCGGCGCGGCGGGTACGATCCCCTCGCTTCTTCTTCTCCTTCTGTCTATTCTGTGTGCAGGGGGTGGACGGTTAGCGTCGGGTGAGAAGACGCCGTGGAGCACGGGGCTGGAGGGTGCAGGGTGGAGGACAGCCCCGCGGAATAGGGTGGAGCGAACGGGATCCGCGGGCTGCTGGAAAAGGAGGAGTATGTAGAATGGAAAAACGTGTAGACCCCGCGCGAAGGTGCAAGATGTAGGAGGTGACAAGCATCTCCTTCGATCTTTCTTCCCTTTGTGCCCGCTCGTTCCTCTTGGTCCCTTGTTACCCTCCTCCTACACCACTCATCCTTCTTCGATTCCTCTGGCGACAAACCCCTCGCCCCTGTACCCCTGCCCGTCCTCTCTCCTCCACTAGTTATCTGTCTATCATTGTAGCTCTCTTTTATATTCCCATAGCGACAGTCTAGATGCACTCGGCAGCCATATGAGGCGTGCGTTAAAGCGCATGTCGATATTTCTTGTTCGCCCAGAGCTGGACGGAGCTGAACGGAGCTGAACCGACGCTTTTGGGACGCTCTCACAGAGATTTCTGTGCCGGGCCATATCTAATCTGCTTATTTAGTTATTCTTTATTCGTAGTTTCTGTAAGGGGCATCGTGCGTTGTGCTACAGCGTGGATATTTTTGCGTGATTGCTAGGAATGAGAATAAATGTTGGAAATAGATAATCAGTCACTGTTACTCAAGGAATTGTTTTACTCGTAACTATTCTGTGATGTCATTGGATAACACATATGATGCTTTTACGATACAAATGGGCAGGTCTTTAAAAGCAAAAGTTAAATCTCTATTTGTTTTCAGCTCCTTAAAATTGATGAATACAATTTTTATTTTCCATAAAGATCTCCAATCTAGTTATTATTTTGCAGTATTTCGATTGTCATAGTCGGACGGCGGATTTTGATCAGCGTCCATTACAGGGAATAACAAATTCTTTCTTTTACTAACTTGAAAATCATACGTTCATACTTTTTAATTCTTTTCAGCTTTCCATTATTTTAAATTGCAGCTACTCGCCATAAATGCATAAAATCTGCATTGTAATCATAGTAGTATTTTGTACTCATTCACAATGTAGACGTTTCATTTTCACAAATAATCGAGTCACTAGAAAAATAAATTAATACATTTTTGAGTTTATTTAATTAAAGACCACATGATTTACAACTAACTATATCATAATTAACATATGGCTTATATTGTAGATTACAATTAACATTCGTATTAACATGAGCAACTATAACAGAAAATTATAACGGTCATATAGATTGATTGTTTTTTTATTTGTATACAATGGTTTAACTAAAATTCTTTTTTTTTAACGGACTTATCGTTGTATCAATTACCTGTTAGATTGAATTTTACCAATTTGTATTCATTTCATACATTCATCTCTGTAATCTATTCGCAAGAAACAACAAGAATAGACTCTTATCGAAAAAGTTCTTATTTTATGACTATTGTATTGTATCTGTAGCTTCTAAGGTGTTACTTTATACTATACCTACAGCTCTGTATGCTTGCTGTTGCCTCGGTATGTTGTGTTTTCAAGAAACTTTACAAAGCAATGCAGTTTCCCGGTTCACTGCGTCCCAGTGACAACGTATGCAAGTGGAGCAAGCAAAAATGGGAAACTTAGTGACTGTTCGAGCGTCGCGACGCTTCGTTCTGCCTTGTATTTCGTGGTTGTCAGCTTTACGGGCGTCCCCATCTCGCGGAGTTTTCTGCAACCAGGGCGTCGCGACGCCTTAGCGGCTAATAAGAGACGCTGTTCGAGCCAAGCAGCGTCCACTCGCGTCGCAGCACTCGCTGCAGACACATCGTACGTAGAAGGACGTTTTTCCTCGTTTTTGTCAACTTCGTGTGTACGCTATGCGCACGTTGCCTTGAATAATATTCATTGCTGTCATCAAATAAATTGTAACCGAAGAATGCAACATTCATAACACAGTTTCCGAATTCCTCAAAGAAATTATTTAAATTTAGCTCTAATTTGTTGAGTTACAGTAGCAAAACTACTAAAATATTGAATATCTCATCCATACCTATGCGATTTACCTAATTGTCTACTCAGGTGTGAAGATATCAGGTGTGATATTGAAAAAGAATAGTATCATAAAATAAAATAAACTGCAGCTTTTTACTTTTCGATAAATTGTTTGTATTTTGACGAATTTTTATAAGTTACAGCAGTCAACTTAACAGAGTAATACGATTATTCTACACGAAAAAGTGCCAAAATCTGCAAATTCTTGTTTAATAAAATGGTAGGAAGTTCGTGTTTCATTTCTTACGATGTCTCAGATCACTGCAAATGTTTTGCCAGTTTGATTTAGTCTTAATATAATAATGTTTTCACTCGATGAAAATGTGACGGATTTTATAGCCAGCCTAGTCCGGCAAATACTATTTTATTTTATGTGGGCAGATAGGACAACGTTCGACTCGTATGCACAACAGAGTTTATTATGTAGCGTCGACAATTCAAGATTTATTTTCCACGCTATCTTTTTCCTCTGCATTCTCTCTCCTACTTGAATTTATTAATCCTCAGTGATTTATAAAGTCTACCAGATAATTATGATCTCGCTCAGCCTCTTCGAAAGACGTTGATCAATATCACTTAACAATTACTATTGAACACCTACTGGTATTACAACACGTAGACTGCAGAGTTGATGTATTTATGACAAGAGTGAGTAGATAAAAAAATAAAAAAATAAATTTAAAAAGAAATAAAAATAAATAAAAAAATAAATAAATGAATAAATAAATAAAAAATAAATAAATAAATAAATGAATAAATAAATAAATGAATAATTGAATGAATAATTGAATAATTGAATGAATAAATGAATAATTGAATAAATGAATAATTGAATAAATGAATAATTGAATGAATCGATGATTGAATGAATAAATAATTAAATAAATAAATAATTAACTAAATGAATAAACAAAGAAAGAAAGAAATTTATATCTAACTCCTATTTATTGCAGTCGAGGTAGAAAACTTTTATTTTTCATAAAGACCTGCAGTCTAATAATCTAATAAACTCGATAATATACGCCCCGGTCAAAATATTCATATCAAACATGTCAACTAAAACGAGTTTTATTTTAATGATCGTGTTTAACATTTCCTAAATTCACAACTAAATTTTTAAATGCATGATTTTGTAAAAATATCGAAATATAAAGTCTCCGTACATCTGAATTATGAAGACGGTTTAAAAAGATTTCAAAAACTGTTGTAATTTTATTCGATTTCACTACATCTTTTCCGCGTTTGAAACATTAGTAACAATCACATTGCTAAACGGCGACACTATTCGTTTAATACTTAACGAGTCGTTTCGTATAGTAATTTATTGCATCGATAAGAGGAGTATAACGTACGATGCAAACTGCAAGATGAAAAAGTAATTTGCAAATTTAATTTCGCTGCCGTGTGGAGCGCATCGACCTCGATCGATCGTATCAATCTAACAAAACATTATCCAGTTACTATTTTGTCCGATTACGTAGCCGGCCATTTATTCTGCGTCCTGTAGCGACGGAGAAGTATTTCGCGCTCCCCTTAACAACGATCAGAATGTCGTTAACAATAAAAAAAAAATCGCTGGCAAACGGCCACGCATTCCTCTATCGCGTCGTGTCGCTCCCGACGAAATTGATATCGGTGCGAAATCATTATTGACGCACACTACATTGGCTGCAATTTGCGTAACGATAACAATCAGCTTTAAGTGGAACAATAGACCGACGTGATGGTAATTAGTGCCGTGTACCGTCTGGTGTGATGACAATTGCGCCAACAGCGATGGTAAATGGTAACATTAATAATAGCCGCCGATAGGAGGCACACAACATATACTGCATCGCCGCGAATAATGGAGCGTTATTATTCTCTTCCGTTAAATATTTAAATTGAATGGGACGGCTGACCGATTCGACTGTGCGATCGTAAATTGATTTTCAAAACGATTTCTGCGTTACGCAATCGTTGTTTCGTTCGACGAACCGTGTCGTCGGGTTTTCGATCCTTTTCGATGCGTTTACGCTTACGTGGATAATTTTATTGTAACGCGGAAATATTTATGGCCCGACACTTGTATATGCTCTGATAATGCATCGCAGTGTTTAACCGTCGAGCGTGGCAACTGACGTGTGGACAATGGCCGGTGTTGATGGCCCTTTTTCCAAATCAAACTTCCACGTCACTGGATTCCCGTATTCACTTATTCTCCCGTCCGCTACGATTATTTTTATGCATTGCAAATTGCAAGGAAATTTTCGACCTCTTAATTATTACGTAATCCGACGAAATAACGGGATAAAGCAGAATGCATTTGAAACAATCGAACGGTTTATTGCTTTTTATTTATTCGCGATGAAGTGATTTGTCTGAGACTTTTCCAAAAACATGTTTCTTTCACTTTTTTACAGTTATACAGGATGTTTAACTCAAAACTCTGAATCTAAATATCTCGGAAAAACACAATTAAAAACAAAAAATGTCAAATACAAAGGCTACTCGATATCATGGAGGAAATACAACTATTTTATTTGATTATAATAAAATATAATAACTGAAATAACTGAATATTCTGGTAATATTCATGGATGAAAAAGGAAAATATTTGCTACATTTTTAATAAAGAGGAAAGTGGAACTTTATCTTAATGCAAAAGAAAAAGATATTGATATTTAACATTTATCTGAAATCTTATCTGATATCTTCATCACTGCATTGCAAACTTCTATGCAAAATAAAAATTTTCTGCTTTAATTAGAATTAACAGCGGATCTTTATGCATAATAGAAATAGTCTGAGCCAAATAAAAATGTATTCCTTCTTTCGATGATTAATATAAATTGAGGAGTATCCAAGGATATTCCGAATTTTTTTAACGTCACATTGTTTAACGTCTTACCTGATCATTATTGTTGTAAATGCAGAAAATCCGCAGTCTAGTAATTACAAACTTCTAAATCGATTGAGCTGCTATCTCGAAAATGTTCTAATCGTACCGTACAACTCGGAGACCAGTAAAAATGAATTGCAAAAATCTCAGGAACGCCATTTCGGTAAATAAGAATGTTTTGAAATATCGGAGATGCGATTCCACAGAGACAATTCAAAGGGAAGGGAAGGAATATGTTGATGCTGACACGATCATCCAGTAGACTGTTGCGAAGCGCGAGTACAACGAACAGAGAGGAACAAGGGAATGGCGAAAAAAATATGTTGGAAAATTTTTATCGCCGGCCACAGGACCTCGGCAAGCATTGAATATAGGGACAGAGACGAAACGTTCTCAAGGCGGCTCGACGACGCACGGTCGACCTTTATTGGAATATTTATGGCGGCTGCCTGTACGAGACGAATTTTTATCGATCCGTTCTGTTGCTGCGCCATCGATGCTAGGTTTCGGCTTCGATCTCTCTGTCGACGGAAATCGCGATATTTATTCATAAGCTTTGGTTAGAACGCGCACGGATCGCGCGCATAATAAAGCTCGAGTATTGCCCGGCCGGCTGTCGCTGTTCTATCTTACGCTTCCACGTGGATTCGAACAATGCCGGACATCTTGCTCCAATTTCTTTCTTACCGGCACTCTTATTTACGAGTTTACTTGTCCATTGTGTTTTAACGCCTCCGGTAACGCG
>CM052166.1:1974429-1991009 GCA_028455555.1 Augochlorella aurata | reverse complement strand
TTGGTTTACGATCTGCGAACTGAAAGGAGTAATTAGCACTACCGAGCTTTAAACACGACTAATGTATTATATTGTTTTATAAGATTGACTTTATTTAACCCGCATAAGATTTCTACGATGGTATATGGTTGACTAAAGTAGTTTATCTACAAATTTCTCATAGAAACATTTTTATAATATCAGAAATTGAAACAGAAACACAGAAGAAACAGTTGTCTTGACTGGTTCGGTGCTACATTTCACATTAGACATATTTGATAAAATTGTTAAAAAATTTAATTGAATTAGCCTGAATATTTTTTATAGCCTAAATAATTCAAACGATCATGCGACCTATAGTCAATAATTCGGCTTTTTTATTCGGACCGATAGGGCCTGTTCGCTTATAAAGCGAACGAAAATAAAGTCATCATTATATTGAAAAGTATTCCACATTGTTTCATTTAATAGCCTAATTGCCAATGGGCTAAGATTGTCTGAGATTCAACGATTTACAAGTACCGCGTAGTTGAATAATAGCGAATTTATTAATAGCGAATTAATAAACTTCGTTGCGTTTTAGAAATCACTAAAATCATCGAAAAACAATTTTTAGACTCGACTTACAAGAAAGAACGAAAATTGTAGAAACAATGACTATAAAACACTAGTCGGCTTACGTAAAAATAGAAGAAAAACAAATATATTTCTTGGTTCCCATAAGAAATTCCATAAGAAATACGAGTTCGTAAATAAATTTTACTTAGATCGTGTCCGTATCCGAGTGTTCAAAGGAGAACGTCTGTAGTTTTTTTTTTAAAAAAAAAAAACGTTCATTGTGCAGTTACCTCCGACGGAACAATTCATCAATAAACATGAATAGCCGGCAGTTCAGACTCGGTGTTTTCAAAAAGAGACATACGTCTCCGGCCGAAAGAAAAAGTGATTTTGTGGAACGGAAGGAGAAATCGTTTTAAAGTCAGTTTATGAGTTTCCCTTTACAAGACGAGACACCTGGTCGAAGGTCATCCCGGGGTCCTGGAATCCTGAAAGTGCAGTAAAACTGACCGAAGACAGAGCAGGGGTCCTTTTTTGAACGAATGGTGCCTTCTCCCTTTCGGTCCATCCATTCACAGATTTCCCTCCCTCTCCTCCCTCTTGCCGCTTGCTCCTTGAACAGCCGATTCAACCCTCCTCGATCATGATCGCTGGCTTTTGATCGATCGTCCACGAAAAGGGACAATCCTACTGCTTAACCGCTTTGTTAAATTTATTGAACACTGATTCCATCGTTTTAAGTCCTTCCGAATGGCAGGTGTTTCTATATTAAAATTCGTGTCTAAATGCGAACAATTCTTTTTTGATACATTCTAACTAAATCATTTGAATCATTCTATATTAACTAGAACAATTTAGGAAGGGAAATGAAGTAAAATATCTTTTCCTTAAAGTTTGTATTTGAATCAATTCTGTATAATTTATATATATGCTATCTCACCACTGAATCATAATCTATATCGAATTTGTATGTCAATGTTAGAGTTGTTAAGAATAGTCAGAACACATGTCGCTGTGTTAGTGGTTAGTCGTACATTAGGTGGTTGAACAAACCGGGTTACGAACATGTTAAAACTTGACATAAAGCTCAAACGTGTTCTCTCAAGGTGTTCATAACCATTGTCAATTATAATCGATTAGAATACTTTTTAAGGAACGGGAGCACATGTTTCTTTCAATAATTCAAACACAAAAATACAAAACAATACAGTTCATATTTCGTTAAGAAATATGTATATAAATGGTAGATCGAGATTATCACCTCAGGCGAGAAGAGACTGCAAAAACGAGCGTCTGTCAGAGAATCGAAGGTTCCTCGCAGGTCATCTATTCGATGCTAAAAGTCAGAGGAGACATATCCACAGTCGCCATTTCTTGAAATACCGTCCATAGCCAACAGCAGCGGGAATCACAATGGCGGTAACCCTAGGCTTTCTATCGGGTAACAAAATAACTGACATTTCATCACTCTGTAATCCATACAGGAATTGCAGCAAACGACCGTGTATCGTTTATACAAAACCGTATCCGTCAATGTTTCCGTCTAGTTACTAACACGAACACCACTTGAAAATGAAGCATCGTTGGGGACAACAGTCTCAGAAGGTCTCACAGGTCTCCAGTTAAAAGTTGCCAGTCGATGGCGGCAGCTAGAAAAAGAATATGGGCCGCGATAGGTGACGGTAAAATGAAGAAGAAGAGGTAGCACGCCCTGGTAACGAGAACGCGACTAGACACCGAAAACGCACTTGCCACCCCGGCCGAAACTCGACGGAATTGATCTAACTTGAACGGCCGGAGACGCGAGTCACATTTTAACAGGTCCTGAAAAGGAGAATATCATGCACAGGCACACCGATAAACTCTCACAGGGGTTCGTCGAGCTCGTCGGGAAGACGGAGAAAAAAATGAGAAAGAAGAGAATAAAAGTATACGCAACGAAGACGTCTACCGGCGTCTCCTCCCGTCGGAAATCCTGGATCTTCGATCGAGTCAAGCAGACGATACGTCCGGACAGGCGAGCAAAGAGGGAGCGAGAGGGAGAGAGAGAGGACGAGAGAGCCTACCCTTCGGAGAGGAAAGTTTACCGGAAAAATATCCGGGAAGTTGCAAGGCAGAAGCGGCGCGGCGACTCGCGCCTGTTCCCCCACCAGGCGGCGCGGTGTCTTAGCGGAGTCGTCCTCAGCTTCTGCGCTGTCGCCGAAGCGCTGTCTTTGGCCGGTCGTGTCCACGCGGCGTGGTGGGGACAGCCGGCTCTGCTGGGAGGGAGAACAGCACTGCGAGGTCTCCCACCAAGCAGAGACGGCGCAGCATCCAGGGCTCGACAGGCCACGCCCACTCGCATCAGTAGGTCACGCCCCTTTGCTCCCACCATTGATGCGGCGCAGCTGCCGCGGAGCCCACGCCAGAGAGGGGTGCGAGAGCGCAGCTCGGTGTGGAGGTGAGGCTCGTGGTGGGGACTGTCCGGACACGGAGCGCACTCGACCGACCCGGTGCCGGTGGAGGGGTGGAAGCGGCTGGCCGCGGAGGGGCGGGGAAGCGAGCAGTTCGGCAGCGCGACCCGACGTGGGCACTTCGCTGTCCGGTCTTTCCTTCATTAAAATATTATTCTGTGCGTAGAGAGAGAGAGAGCCGCGGAGCCCGGCGAGCCTTCGCCGCCGTTTTCACGCAACGAGCAACGCACTCTTACCACCCCCTCGTCACGGGTTCTGCATCGTTTGCGTTTACCGAGGGGTTGGACGCGGTCGCGGACGTTGGTTTTTTTCTGCCGGCCGGGCTGCCCGCCACACGCTCGCCAAGGATTATCTTCGAGTTCGAGATCGAGTTTACGCGGCGCGTGTGTGCCAGCGAAGAAATCGGTGATCCGAGCGGGAGATCAAACACGGTGGTTCCTGACAGTGCGCGCGACCTGTACCCGTAGTACCCGTACCGCTTGGACTCGTTCCGTGTCCACTACCTGGCCCGTGACGTGTCGTTTCACCCGGAACTCGTGCCGGAACCAAGGAGCAGGAGCTCAGCAGCCCGTCTCGACCGCACACCTACCTAGTAGCTACTACCTCTTTTGGGTCTCGGCGGCACGGTGTGTCCCACGGTTTACTACACGGACGAATCAGTTGCTCGCGACCCGGTTCCGCCACCGGAGGAAATCGCTGGACCGGAAACACCGGGGACTTCGAATGATCGACCTTCGCCACCGCCTTCGGCTACCACAGATTCTACTACGTCAGCAGCACGCCGTACTGGACAACGAGTGTCGAAGTGTCGGGACGCGCACAACTTTGAAAGGATAGTTAAGCCGGTGGTGTTCGAGTCCTCCGGATTCTCGAGGGTGGCTGTCCCTCTGCAAGCCGGCTCGACGGAGAATCCGAGAACTGTGTGTTGTGCTTTGAAACCTAGAATTCCTATTTTTCACCAGGTTCCTATAATCAAGGTGCTCCACCGTTCAAGTTCCTTGTTCCTCGGTCCATGGTGCGACAGAAGATATAGCGCGGCTAAAAGTGTTGAGACCTTTGATCGCTGGTTGTTCGCTGGAAAAAGTAATATATCGTGCTTGAAGAGTACAGTGCGTCGAGGGGTAACAGTGTAACTGCTGGTTACCGAAAACTGGCAGCACACGGGATATGAACCCAGGTATGTGATCTATCGTTTCGCATCAGATAAGTGATCGTCATTACAAGTGAGACGACAGGGTCAAAGTGGTCCCTAGGACGGTTCGCCTCGTTCGCTTCGTTCGCCTCGACCATCGACTGGGCCAATGTCCCTTGTGCTGTGACGTATGCTAATGCTGAAACGCGTAGTGGGCTCCCCTAGCCGCGATGGAACCGATGATGGTGCATCGTGCCGAGGTCTCGCGCGCGACCAAGTCGACGTGGTGTACAAGTTGTCCGATAATTACGTAACGGCCACGAAAAATCGCGACACACGTCGAACGTCGACGTTTCAGTGACGCACACTTTCTTCAGCAACACTGCTCCAAACGACCAATCCGTCGTCTATCGTGCAAATGATCCTTCTCGTAAAACACCTTGATTCTCGTTCGAATACCTTGGAACGATGTCCGTACAGGAGTTCCCGTAGACAGATCTCTCTTCAATTTGGTACTTCCTTCAGTGCTTCAGAAAGTGAGAGACGTTAAGTGGGGACAAAAACAGGGAAACGGTGTGCATAACACTTGGAATATTCCGACAAGATGTTCCTATTAAGCTGGCACCTGCTGTATCGCATCTCTACCTACTGTTTCGGTTTTCGCTCCTATTGTGCTCATCTAATTGCTCCTTTTATACCTGAGAACTGGTATCTGTAGGAACAATCTCTCTTTAAATAGTCTCGATATTCATGAAAGTTAAATATCCTCTATCGAGTCGTCCCTTCACCTCGTTTCGAGATCAGTCGCACATCCATCGTCACAAAGAGACGAGTTCAGTGTCCAGTTTATAGAGTCCGCGTTCCCAACTGCCGCCAAGTTCGAACGTTCCTGCTGCGAAGCATTGTTAAAACAATTGTCTGTGATACGTGATCGAGTATTAGTAATTGGAATCGCAGAGCATCGCGTCGCGTCCTCGCGGGCCTCGTCGGTTCGACGCGATCGTCCTCCTCGTTGTTGAAATTTCAACCGGTTCCGTCGTCGTTACGAGCTGTTGTCGCAAACGTTCGTGCTTCGGAGGTGCGTGCAGCGAGCACCGGGGCCGGGAACGCAGTGGAAACGCGTGCGACACGCCAGATTTCGATTCGTGTGCAGATAAGGGAACCGGTATTAGGGGGCCTCTCGAGCCGGCGAGGCGCGATACACCGTCGCGATTTAGATATCCAGGCTTTTGTTTACCAACACCGGTTCACGCGAAGACGGCGCCCAGCGTGGACGACTCCGATTAAGATCCGCGAAAAAATCCGAGGAATGCCGAGTGCCTGATACAATCGAATCCGTCCGTCAGAATGCGTACAACGTCTACCACGAGGAGCGTTTCGAGCCTCGAGTGGAATCGTTGATGTAGGATTACGAAGCCGCGCGTGTAACGCACCGATTTCAGGTACTCTGCCCGCGAGACCCGTTCATCCGTTTCTCGATCCGAAGTGACGAGAAGCATCTTGGCGCGTGCACTCGAGCATGCTGTTGGTTCTTCAAGGTAGAAGAGCAGATAATTAGCGCCGGAGAACACGAGTGGCCGGAGCGCGCCTCGGCAGATCTGCTCTTCGCAGTTCTTCGAAGGAAACGAAATCGCGTAGAGCTCTGGGCTCTTCGGATCATTCGAGTCCCTGATTGGTCCTTTTAGTTTCTCCTTGACGTGGTCAGAAGTGGCCCGATATGATCCAGGGTCGACAGTTCTTCTCGGTTTCTCGTGAATCGAGCTCGCCGGTTTTCACGATGGAAAGTATTCAATTGCTTCTCGTGGTATCCGTCAAGGAGCCGCGGAGCGGAGATCCAAAGGTCACCCAGGCCGCGTTCCTAGAACCTCGGGAACGAATTATCCGTTCCGGGAGGCCATTGTTAAGCGGGGCCGGTCTATGGGAGAGCACGTTGTGTTTCCATAAACAGCAAATAATTCGGTGTCGCTCGTTGCCAAAACATCGTAGCTGCTCTTTCCTTCGCTGAGGATGGCCATTCGTTTCCCAGCGTCCCCTTTCCGGAAAACGGTAGAAGAAGGAATAGGTCTCGCGTGCAGCGGTCCCCCGCTTGACCCCGGTCAGAAAAGTCAAGCCGAGAAAAATGCCGCGACATCGCCGGGAATTTATTTCTCTAAATCGAACGGAAGGTTAATTAATCGTAAATAATCGGAGCCGAGGCGTACCGAGCGGAGCTTTCTCGGGTAGACTCCGGGCCCGTGTTGTCCGTGGTGCGTGCGCAATTAATTAAACTGGCGTGCAGTTTGCATCTGCGGAGCTTTCTCGAAAAACAATTTACCATTGGGGTCAACGGTATCGCGTTGCCGATGTTTTCTCGTGCGTGCGCATGCCCGGCCTTTATTCGTCGCCCACGAACCAACGCGCCTTCCACCCGGCGACTAATTAACCGCGATTGATATACGCCCGGTCCCCGCTCTCGCGCCTGCGTTAGAAAGTCTAATTGCCTAGACCGCTCGGCTAAGGGGAATGTTATGAACGAATCTCGAAATTTATCGTAAACGAGAAACCAACGACGTCCGTGGCCAATTTACTGTTCCGAACTCGGAGATTTTTACCAAACGTGCTCTCAAATTTTCGAGAGATAGATTCTCCAGCATCGGAAAAGCTGCACAGATAATCGAAACGTTGCCGAACACACATTTTTATTTATCCTTTCGCGAAGCTGTCACTCGCATGCGGCAATTTACTCCGAAACCGAACTTATCCGTCGAACAAAACTATAAATATCACGATTCAGGTTTCCTCTTCTAATTGGGTGTCAAGTTCAATCCAATTTACAGGAGATTACCTGTGCAAGGGTCGACTCAGTGGCCAGCCTCGTAATATTTACTCTCGACAGATTCCTCGGCGCTCTTTTCTATCGAACTCTAAAAACTGAACGATCTCTGTCGAAACCTGTGAATTTGAACTCCTCAAGCGATTCGTGAAATTTATAAATCCTGTCTAAGAATTGCTCGCCGCTTTTCTTTTATTAACACTCAAACGGTCGACCATTTTATAATTTTACTTGCTAGTTTTTCTTAACATAGTTTTTATATTACTCCTAGTGCGTTGGTTTTTTCATATGCCTTCATGAAACATGTGAAAATGTTAACAAGCTATCAGAAACTCGTTATTCAAGTAGCAATTTTTAAATTCTCTGCATTAAGTGGCGAGTGTTAAATGGTTTGCTGAATTGTGCTACGGATGGAAAAGTGAAAATAACGCAGCGCCTTTATTTAAAGAAAGTGAAAATAAAGTACTGTCTTTATTTAAACAAAGTGAACGAATAAATAAAATTGCAAAGATATTTGATTTCCGAGTGTCGCGGTCTAGTCACTGCAGGGGTTAATTCGCGACTGGAGGATTCGCAAGCACCAGAAGTCTCTGAAACAGTTCGCGAACGCTCGAAACTGGTACCGCTACAAAGAAGCAAACGCGACCGCATCGTTGGCATTTTTCCGTCCAACGACCGGCTAATCAGTAACATTGCCGTAATTTGTTTATCCGCCAAAGAAAAGGGTAGGAACAATCCCGAGGGGTTAATTAATCGAGATCGGTGTATACGAATAAGCGCATTTTCTCCTCGAACTGCTTTCTCGATTAGTGCTCGCTCCGCACGCCTGTTTCACAAACTAATTAGATCGATGAACTGCATGCGCTAGCTTTTCGATCCATCCTGGCGAGGTCCGCGGGTACCAGCGATTTCGTAAGTCGGTTAATTAAAGAAACACCGTTCACCGGCTCGTTAACGCTCGCCATTGGACGAGCGATTCGCCCGAGCGAAAAAAAGCTCGGGCAGCGCAAGTTTACAAAAAATCGTTCCGCTAATAGCGAATCTATGATGAAGATCTTGGAGAGCCGTTGCTTCTGGTACCCAATAATCGCTAGCTTGTAAGTCGCACTATTTCCTAGCTTAGGAGCAAATTAGGCGAACAGAAGTGTACTCCATTTATTCTCGAAGTCGAAGCTGACTACATTCGGTTTGCGCTACCTATTTATTGACTGCAGAAATTTTCGGTGATGAGCAGTGAATATTTGTGCAAAAGAGAAATTTTCTGCATCATTTGCAAGAGATAGAAACCAAATAATCTTTTTAAAGCATGTTGCTTAGCACTGCTTTGTTGTTGCTAACAAATTCTTACGCTAGAAACATTTTATTTATTGCACGCCAGTCTTTACATTGACGTTTAAATATCGATAATAGAAGTGTAGAATTTGACTTTGATTTAACAGTGAATCTATCGAGTTCTAAAAGTGATTAACGTGTGTTGGTTTATGATAGTGACACGAGTGAATTTATGTAGACTTCTCATCATTTTTATTATAATCTAAAGCTGAATACAGGTTGTTTCAACTGTTCTTCTACGGTAAACCTACCGAACGCTAAAAGTAACTGACGTCTGACGATTTACAGGAGTAACAATGCAGAATTTGTTTAATCTTCTCGCCTTTTTCATTTAGTTATGTTCTATGAGAGTGTACAATTCCAACGATATTTAAATAAAAAATGTGGTACTAATAATTCCACTGATTGCTAACATTAACAAACCCATCAGACATCGTATCCGATTTGAAATAATTAAGCTGTCTGTTCTGAAAAGAATTTCTCCAATCTCGAACACACCTCAAGAACACAATGTTACCTTTTGCACGCAACAATATGAGTGATGATTTTATTTTTCAAAATGATAATGATCCGAAGCACACGGTTCGGGTTGTGAAACAGTTTTATCAAGAAGAAAATATTATCGTGCTGCCGTGGCCGTCCCAATCACCAGATATTAATCCAATCGAGAACTTGTGGAGCATCATAAAAAAGACAGTACAAGGTTATAAACCGAAAAATTTGAATTAACTTTACTCTACAATTGAAATAGCTTGGAGTAATATTACGGTAGATCAATGTAAAAAACTAATAGATTCAATGCCAAGAAGATGTACCGAAGTGATAAGAAATAACGGATATTGGACAAAATATTGAATTTAAACAAAAATTGTGCATATTTTTTTACCAAAACTTAATATTTCTTGTGTAGTCTTAAACTTTTGACCGACGGAATATTATACAGATTTCGTTCCTTTTTTTGTAACTTCGCTACTGAGCAAACTATCAAAACGAAATTTTTTTCTAAGTGTACAAACAAATGTCTAATTAGTTAATACCAAAAGTAGAACACTGTATTTATATTTTTTATGGAAAGTAAATCAATTATTTATTTTTTCCATTTCGTCTTAAACTTTCGTCCGCTGCTGTACGTCGTGAAAACCTGCGGAAATGAATTAACACGAGATCTACGATTTTTCGAAATCCTAAGGTGCTTCGCAGCACTCTGTTAAGCGAAACATCGGTAACATCTTGTACCACTCTGAGCATTTAATATTCAATTTCATTATATAAACTCCGTCTCGGCCGTGTAGCCGAGGTGGAAAGCGTGTAGATACAAAGTAAATGATCCTCGCTGGCTCTAATGTCCCGCGCAAAGAGCTTCAGGTTCAACGAACACTCGCATTCTCGTAGGAAATATCACCGAGATGCATTTAACAGTTCCCAGTCGTTCGCGCGATAAATCATTAGCGATTGGTGGAGGGAATATCGCTCGGTATAATATATTATCGTCACTCGGCCCATAATTTAGACTCGCGGAAGAACGGTCGACGCGGCGCAATTAAAATAGTAATAATTTATTATCTTGTTTCGCGGCGACTCGTGTTTAGGCGCGAGTGCAACCGCGCACGGAATATATCCGCGTTGTAATTGAAAGAACGATCGCATTCGCGAAATTCCGAGACGGAATTCGCGGAGAACGGGACGGTGTCTGGTTCGTCGTTGACGCGACGAGGGCTCATCGGCGCGTCGCTAACGAGTCCGAATCCGACGGACGCGGACGCCGCGCATTGAAATCACCGTTGCGGGCCACCAACGTAGCCGGAAATAGATCTTCGTCTCGCTCGGAACGAAAAGGCCGTCGCTGCCTCACGGAACGCGCACCGTTTCGTTTATTATCGAGCTGAAATCTCGAGAATGAAAGACAGAGAGATAGAGAGAGATAAATAGATAGATAGATAGATAGATAGATAGATAGATAGATAGATGGGTAGATAGATAGATATATAGATAGATAGAGAGAAACAGAGAGAAATACTCGTACGCGTTAGTGTGTTCAATTCTTCGAGAAGGCACGCGTGAATAATTTTGTCAACATTAATGTCCCGAAGGCGTCAAATCCTAAATTCCTCCGACACTTTTCATTGAATCTCTACGGTTTGTTACGATAAACGATAATATATGCTTCCAAGAGCGCCGGTTTTCGTGATTTCATAATTCTCGATCAAGCCGGCACGGAATTTGACGGTGTCGGCGCGCATCCGGCTGGCTCGATAAATATTTAACAGCGTTAAATTCGGAATAAACCGTCTGTTACACTTGATGGTTTTAATTGATTTAAAATATTGACACCATCTGGCCGAAGAGATCCTCGCCAGAAGAAGTTCGTGGGCCGAATGCACGGCTGAGAATGCCGGGACATTATTATAAATCAGTTACACGTCGAAAAAGGAACGAGTTTGTTTGGTGTTAGTAATTTACATTATCGGGATGCTAATGGAATTTTTGCGTATCTCTCGTGAGCCGAGTAATCGATTCAACTATTTCTTTTTAATCATCCTCGCGAACGCGTACGTTTCGAGCGTCCCGTGAAACGTTCGTATATTGGAAAATGTTCAGAGAACGGAATCCTCTGCGGCTGTAAAGAATTCTGTGTTGCACAGAAGAACACCTCGTGTCAGACGATTTCAATTCCAAGATATTGTCACTTGGGCTTCCGATCGCTAAATAGTGTCTCAAATTGCATTATAGTCTTGAACATATCGAATTCATTTTCACGACTTATATATTCCGACAAATTGGTAAATCCAGTATTCTACAGCTCAATTAATGCATAAATTAAAAGCTTTCGAAACCGCGATGTGCGTTTACCTTGTGGCCACAGAATTCAGCTCGGCATTCTAAACACTCGGAATCTCGCAGTTCGGATATACGTTCGTTACTCGCTTTAATCAGAAGAAAGATTGTGCCGAAATTGGATCGTTAATTACCGATGTGTCATCGTAATACACGATTTCGCACGGAATACACGGATTCCGTTGGGAAGATCTCCGGCTTGAACCAAATCCGAAATTAGTCGGGCCATGTGTTTCCGACGACTCGAAATGTAATCCAGTTATCTCGGGTGATCAGGGTCCATTAAAACGGCCCTGACTACTTTCTCTATCTGAAACGATCGACCGTTTAATGGACACCCCGAGTGCCGGGTTTCGGGGCCGGTTTTCGATTTGCGCCGATTCAATTAAAAACGAGGGTGTTCATTCTTCGGCTCACATTTACCGTGGACGGCGTTAATTGACGTGACGACCATGGTCATCTGGAAGAAATAAGGAAAAAAGAAACAAAAGGCGCTCGAACCGGTGTGGCGGTAGACGGGTAAAAAGATTTCCCAGGTGTCGGTGGAATGCTGTCGGGTTAAAAGTTTACGGTCAACGCGAATATTTTATCCGAGAAACACACAGTTCGTTACCAAATCACGAAACAGTTTCAAGGTAGTATCGCATGTCAGCGCTTCTAATATGTATAATCACTATACTGCGGATTTTAAGTACTTATGGCAGAAATGAGTAGATCAAATTGGAAACAATGAAAATGTTTCAAGAATTTCAAGATACTATCGTAGAAACTTCGTCTCTTAATAATGTAATATTGAATCGAATGTTATATGATGTAATACTGAAGTATGAAAATCCGCAGTCTAATAATAACCGAATAACTAACGATACTTCGTGCCAATTATTTAAACTTTCTTCCACGCATTCAGCTATTATTAGACGAGTGTTTCGTCGAATATAGAAATTGTAATCATGTTTTATAATTTGCTAATGATTTTCTTCCCTCCCGATTTTTCACGATGGTCTCTTATTATAGAAACACGCCAATGTCTGCTCACTGCCATGACCATAAATTGTCAGATTTCGGATAAACGACCTTCGAGCAACGTCGAACGACAGCAGATCTCTTGTTTGTACGTAGTCTCATTAATCAGATCGTCACGTTTTCTGAAGTTCTGCGATCGCTAAACTTTCATATTCCCTTGCATCGCCTTAGAAAGCATTCAGTTCTTCCGACTCGTAGAACTACATTTGCCGAATTGCCTAAATCGTGACAATGTAACAATGCTAACCGATACTGCGACTCAGGATTCTCCATTTTAAATGCACTGTTACGAATGCGATACGGCGATCCTGACGTTTCTATAACTTTGTATCATTCGCTTTTATTTTACTCTGACGTTATCGTTTAATCGTCAATTATGAACTTGTACTTTCTTTATCCCTATAACTAGGCTTACCATACGTCCTGGTTTGACCGGGATAGTCCCGGTTTGTGTTGTTTGTATTAATTGTACTTTGTCTCTTTTTCTTTTTAATAAAAAATATATTTACATTTATTAATATGTTTTCAATTCATAATAATTTTGATTGCATTTCAAATATGAAAAACACAAATTAAGCGAAAAGCAAAATGAAAATGAGCCTCTTTCTCTTCTGCGTCCCGGTTTGGCTCTTCGTAATTATGGTAAGCCTACCTATAACAAAAGGTTTTGTCCAGTAAATACTAAATAAATAATAATACTAATTATTATTATTATAAGAACGAAATACTGCAAATCGGATCGGCAGAAAATTGTCGTCATCCCGATGCCACGAAAAAGCTTCCAATCGTGATTCGGTGTTTCGCAAGTACGTAGCGCGATTATCTTGAAGTTTTGCTTCTTCATTTTAAAAATACGTGGCAAGAGCGTTCGAGGACACGAGCGGCTCGTAAATTTTTAACATCTCCGATTAAGTTTCGAAGTGCGGCGAAACTCGAAGTGGGTGGTCAAAGCCGTTCGAGTCGTTGTAACTCTTATATCATTGGTCATTATCGCCCGAAAGACTTTCGTTTTGCATTTCTAGCCGGGCTAGGAAGCATCGTAAATCTCCGGCTTGAGATATATCTTTCACCCTTTTGACGTCTATCCGAGTCCAGAATATATCAGGGAGTTCCCGTATAATTCTTCTTATTATTAACGCAATTTCCAAATACCTTAATGCGGAGACGACTCGAATACGATAAAGACAACGAGTATGATAAAGCCGACGAGTCCTTGATAATTATACCGAAGCGGCGAGTATGCCTCCGAAAGGAACATCTAAGCCACGATAAAGAAAAGACAAATGCAGAGAGAGAGAGCGAGGGAGAAAGAGAGAGAGAAAGGGAGAGTCCATTTTCATCGTGGAATTAAAGGCCGCTATTTATGTAAACGATCGTCAAATTATCCGATCCGTTTCCGTTTAAATCATTCTCGATGTCGTCGGTGTCCCTTTAAAAATTGCCAGCATCGGTAAAGGAGAAACAGACGGGGAAGAGAGAAGTGCTCTTCGCGACGAATATTTACTGCCGTGACGATATTGTACATCGAACGACCTTCCTCGCTAATAAGCACAATTTGTGATGAAGGGTTGACTCGACTGTTGATTAAGAATTCCTGTTTCGTGCTTGCTCCTACTTCTCGGTGGCTTTCGTTCTTCGGTGGCTTCCGAAGCACCCTACTCTCGTATTCATAAAGAACAGAAGCTCCCTTCCCCGTTACGGCGGATTTGCATGAGGCTCCCAGAAATAAGCGCGATTGATCAACTAGCGTGAGTTAGTTTCGCGTGGCCGCGCGGACGCATCGCGAACCTTACGTCCGATTATTTTCTATCCGCGACGTCGAAGCTTTGGTTTTCGTGCACCTCCACCCCCTATCGTTTAGCCCCACCGCGATCCTGGTGCTCATCTTCTCCCCGTGTTTTTTCGTCCCTTTGTCTCTAAAATCCAGCCACCGCGACGCGGCATTTGCATAACACCGTCGAGGCCCCCAGACAATCGTTCCCTCTCTCCCGTGCCTGGCTCGTCTCGCTTTTAATAAGCGCTTTTACTTCATTCCCGATTACCAATTCTTATTTCGTGTCTGGCCTCGGTTTTCCTGAACGGCACACGAGCCACCCTGATCACGTATTCATAAAGCTCCCAGGATCTCTCTCGCGCTCCTCAGTTACCGTTTCGATTTGCATGAAAGTCGCGCAGAATCTTCGAGGAGAGCGAGAGAGAGAGCGAGAGCGAGAGAGAGAGAGCCGGAGGCGAGGAATACGCACGAGCCCGGTGCGAGCCCTTCGCCGCGATCACAATGGGAATAGATCCACGATCCAGGGATCCGGCAGCCACGTTTACGCCTTTACGCGCGCAAACGCAGACCGCGCGCTACCCAATGTCGCGTATTATCATAAACCATTGACGCAACACGTGCCGGGCATGTGTCCGATTTGTCGGCACGTTTTGACGCGTCTCTGCATTCCGAATGGGATCGTGTTGACGCCAGCTGAAAGAGTTGCGGGCCTCCATTTTGGTTATGGGGTTAGGTCCGAATGGATCGCGCGAGAACTCGCAGCTTCTTATATTGTAGCTTTTGTTGGTGTGATTTCGATCGCCTGTTTATTAAGCTCGGGAAGCTTGGGAAACAAAGCTGGAATTTTAACGAAACCGTTCATCTTATGATGCATTTTACAGAACTACAGTGATTAGAACTTGTTCAGCGTTTGACGCTAATTATGTGACAAGGGGTGCTTACAGTAGAGAAGCGATTATCCTAGTTTGGAGAGCGTTCGGATAAAAGAGTAGTTAGACGCAGCGATATATTAAATATTTGCAGCAATTAGTGCTGCTTGTGGACCCAAAAATTCACAGTTTTTGTACATTGTAGTTAATATAATAATGAATGGAGTGTGTCATATTTGAGATTTTTTAAAGACGGGATAAATTTTATTCACTAAAGAAAAGAATAGAAGAAAACTAATATATTCTTGTTTTGTATCTATAGCTCTAACAGAATTGCACAAAAATTAACGAAAAGTACAATAAAATAAAATTACAGTAAATTCTCTCTCGAAGTCCATGTTACGGTCTTACTGGGATTGTCCTTACTAGAATTTCCAGAATGACAACTGATAATACATTAACATAACTTTTTCAATTTCAACATTTCAAAACTGAATTTTTTATAACATACTGATAATAATTTTCTAATTAAAATGAAACCAAATATGATGCAATTTGGACAGATATTTCTGATTATATAAAATAAAATCAATCATGATGTAATTGATCAAATACGGTCTAAAGAATGTCATGATTGGTCTCATTTTATTTGAAAGAATCTTACCAATATATTAAAAAAATATCACGTATGAAAAATTAGAAATAAAATAAAAAATCTCTCTCTCTCTCCTTCTCTCTCACACACACGCGAGATATCGGCAAATAAACGCGAGCGGCAAGGTTTAAAGAATCGTGTCTGGTTTGCCTAAGTTGTCCATTTTCGATTCTAAGCTGTAGGACTATTACGGAGAATTTACTGTATAACAATAAGTTTATAATGCGTGGGCTCACTTCTACTTTCAGTGAGTTAATATATTCGATTTTACATACATCCAATCAGACTTTGTCATATAGTCTCTTGTACTTCGTCCCACGCTTTTGTGATCATACTTTTCGCTTCACATGTATTCTGATATTAGTTAGGTGCAGCGTTATATTCAGATATTACTAATTTTTACAATAATTAGTGTTGCTTGTGGACCACCTTATTTAATGGTTAGATCGAGCTATTTATACGCGGAACGCCAGTGATTAATAGATTACAAATATTCGTACAAAATAAAAATTGTCTAAGTTGATTGTAAGGAACATAAGTTACACAGCAATGTTTTTCTTCTTTTCATACTTAAACATTTTTAAATTTGTCTAATGTATCTACAGTTTCCAATTTGTTTAGTAATTAATAGCTAATTCTAATAACTAATTATAAACTCTAATTCTAATTATAACTCTATAAATTCTAATAACTTATAAACCATGGTGTTAATAAAGATTACAATGCAATATTCATTATAAATTCGATATCTAACTAACGCTTGTATCTATTTAAAAAACTTCTCAAAAGTTTGCAAATTTCAAGTTACAGCACAAATTATTAATATTTTACCTAACGAACGTCATCGACACTCGACTTAGTAAAAAGTTATTTAAAGCATTTTGCGAAATAATTTTCTTCATTTTCTGGCATGCAGTTCCGATTGCACAATCATTTGGGAAGGCAGATGTTTCTGGTTCGTAAATAACTTGCACGTGCCGAGTGTATAGAAATGTGCAGCGTTTGTCCACTTTCGACTTTCGTTCGCGGCAAAATGGTTCGCTCGAATCGACCGATTTTGATTCCGAACATCGATCAATTAGAGTACATTTATCGGGACGGGATTGTCTATTGTTTTCACGAAATTAACGACCGCAGCATCCATTAGAAAGCAATCGA
>CM052166.1:1928544-1974329 GCA_028455555.1 Augochlorella aurata | reverse complement strand
ATTTCTTACGGAATTATTAACAAATATACTTGCATAGTAAACAAATTTTAGCTAGTTAACCAGTCAGATGAAATATTAGCGGGAGCAATTAATTTCGCTTCGTTTTAATTCACAACCCAAGAAATAATCCTACAACTAATACTGCGCTAACTCGCAGTGCAACGATAGTACAACTCAGGCCGGAGTTAATTTTTCACGTTAGCCTTAATTCCGATATTTTCTCCAGTTTTGTCGCCGTTGTGTGCAACAGCAGTAAAATACATTTGTTTAACGGTTCGTGCTTGCTTGATTATAAACCCGTGTAATCCGACGCTGTTGTAGTCCGCGCTGGAATATTTGCCCGGACTCATGCCAGGAATTAATTATTCGTAACAAGTCTTAACGAGCTTCCTTTATCCCTCAATATAAACTAAAAACCGTCGGAGAGTAGCGTTCTCCGAATACAGCGTGTATTCAGCGTTCATTTGATTAATATAAATCAGTCGCGCAGCCGTGCTGTTAATGGCGCGAGTCAGTTGTATAAGTGCTGGAATTAAATACCGCTTAGCATTCTTTGGATCGGCCACATGAACGATTATACTCTTATCTTGCTCTCGAACATTCATCAAGAGGCAACGCTCGACACACGCGACGAGTGCTCGCGGACGAATTGCGGTTTTTGCGTTGCATTATCACTAATATTCCACGATTTCGCGTGTATACCGCGCGAACTTTTATCCTGAATTAACAACAACTTTACCATTTGTTTACGGACATGCGACCTGCGTGCGCAATAATTCGCGTCCAGTCGTAAACGTGATATTAGTATTTTTTCTACCGGCACTGTCCAATAGTTCTTTTCGAAGTTGACTTCAACAATTTGTTAGAAAATTGATAAAAAACGACTAGTTCTTTTAGGCTGACTTTCAACTATAATAATTGTATTATTAGGATTAATGACGACTTCGCCTGAAATTAGAGAGGGCTATTCTATAACGAATGAATTCGTTCTAGAACCTCGTTCGTTATATCATCCATTTCCAACATTGATCGATATTGATATATATGTTTTACCGACTATTATTATCAAATATACAGCACAGTTATTACCGAATTCAATAATTCCACACAAATTAGGATAAATTTAATATGAAATAGAAAAATGAGAAAAATTGTTTTCTGTTGCATTCGTTCGTTGTAAGGTAGGATATCCCACTGTATTGCATAAATGAAAATGTTTCAAGTTTAATGTTAAATAAATTCTATGTATTTGTCATAGTAGCTTTAAATAGCTATTTTAAATAACTTATTCTAAATTAGTTGTTTCAAGTGGTTATTCCCTTCTTTACTCAAAGTACAAGAAAAAGGAATTCGTAATTTTTTATTATACAATAAAAATTCTCTTAAAGTACATATTGAACGATTAAACCGATAAAATATATGGAACAAAAACATAATATCGTGATACAGAGAACGATAATTTATTTTTGCATTTCGGAAGCAAATTTTGTTGAACAATCTACCAGCCACGTTTAGTTGTAACAATATAACAAGCATCGAGAATTAACATAAATGTATTATAAGCGATTGCTTCGGGAGCGGTCGGGTGCATGCTTCTGAATAAATAAATAAGCACAAGCAACTCTTGCACAAGGTGATTCACAAATGGCAACAATACTTACCTGACGCGAACACGAGTTTCCTATAACACGGCGCAGAGATACGTAAATACTTACAAAAATATGAAGTGGCGGAAGTGGCAATTTGGCATCTGGCTATACAACGCGCCGTAGAATAGAGACGTATTGTTCTCATACGTCCTACATCATATTTATCATGTTATATTCGTTTTATACTGTTATAGCACCGTTCTTTCTGATCCTACAAAACGCTTCCATTGTGAGAGTCACAATATGCTTTTATATTGTACCATTTTTAATTTTACTTGTTTAAATATTGTATCCTTTCCATTTTCCTACGGCGCGGACGTTAATAACAGTAAACGCGTTCGTTTTGGTTTAACTTCGATTAGCACATCGTTGTACAAGTTCTATCTTGCGATATACAACAAATCCCGAAATAATTATTCTTTTGTTGTCGCGAAGTGCCCCAAAATTTCCACACAAACAAATCGATTAATAAAACTGCAACTGGAATCACTTGCTCTTTATTCCATCGTCTCCTATCCGTGTCCGTTAAATCGAGTTTATCAAGTCATAAATAGTCCGTGGATTTTCATGCGAGACAAATATATTCTCTATTAATTTCAAGACAAACGGGCCAAGCTTAATTTTATTTGTTTCTGTAATAATTTCAAGATTACTACATTTGCCATGAATGTATAAAATCCGCAGTGTAGTTGTAAATGAAATAATTCGTTGACGAAAGTGTGTATATTTTATTCAAAACGATCTCTCCTGCGCACCAAATTCATTTTGTACGTGACACTCTCTCAAGTTTCGCGCGGTGTTATTCTCTCACCTTTGCAACATTATACTAGAGATAACTGTAACAACGTATGTTCCGTGCCGGCCAGACCAGGCCCGTTGAAATAGTTTCAACGTAGCCGGAGAGATTAGTGGAGCCATGCGGGCCTTCTAGAAAGGGGGCCACCGATTTGATTCATTGTGTGTCCCTTCCCGAAGGTGTTTATGTTATTTGATAATTACCGCGAGCGGTCGTGCGAGAACCCGCTCAGCGAATGGTGGTCATTAGTGGCTTAATTATATCTTGGCGGCGATTATTCCGGCATTTCTACGTACACAGTCGGAGAGGCCCAGCTCGTTCGCGCGCTCACGCACACAGGCTCGCTCGTTTACATACCTATATACGGTCCGTAGGGGGACCTAAGGGTGGCGGGGTGGGACGACGACGAGGTGGGGAGGAAGGGGGGTGAAGGCGAATACGAGTATGGTAGACTTTAAAGGCCATCCTTGGACGGACCCTCGTAAAAACGCACTTTGTTGCCTCCTTAAATCCTGATAATTCCACGCTTCGGCTCTACCCGCCGATTACGGCGTAATCGCGTTTCGGCGGGCTTCCCGCCGAGAGCGAGAAGACCTTTTTTCGTTACGAAACGACTGCGTCTCATTCGGATTAATTGCGACGCTTTTGTTCCACGGGGACGCGACGCGACGCGACGCGAAGCGACGCGACGGACAATTCCTGTCACGCGTCGTACGCGCGACCCAATCGATAAGTATCGAATTTCTTGGCCGACGAACGGAATTTGACGTGACTGCAAGAAAGGCCTACGGTATTCGGTCAGGTGTGAACTGCTTCGTGGCTGACATTCGTCTTCCGAATTTCCCGCGCTCGTCGCCCAGCAAATTTCAAACGCGCGACCTATTGCTTCGGGACTGACAATAATAATAAAAGAATATTAATAATATTTATTTTTAGGGGATATAGCCCTTTAGTTAACAGTATATAAGAGTATACAAACTGGCATAGTGCAACGAGATGTTTACATGGCAATACTTAAACGATCCTAAATATATTCTGTCGGAAGGTGCAGTATGGTCATTTAAAATTTTATCTATAGCAGTATTGATTTACATTGCAAATGGTTCTATTTACGAAGTTGTTACGAGCATATAGAACACGGTGGGATTTCTGTATAAGGAGATACTTCTGTCTCAAAGATGGACGAGTTGCCCGCAGTTTAAAATTTCAGGGCAGTTGACATTACCGTTTAATACTCCGTGAGCAGACAAGAAATCTTGCAATAACCGTCCATGTTGAAAATATATGCAGATATCGTTCAATATTCAAATTTAAGTTTTGATGGTATGGTGACCAAACAATACTATAATACTCTGGGCTTAATACAATACTTCTAACCAAATAATAATAGTAGTTTTATAAAACAAATTTAATACGTCTTATTCGATAAATATAAAGTTAATAGCACAGCATCCGGTTCCACTACTGTATATTTATTCAGATTTTTAGCAATTTTTATCATAGTTTATTCATTCATAGTTTTATCATGTTCAATGAATACAAATTTATTGAATAAATAATTCATAAATGCATCTTCATAACATGAATAATCGCAAATTAAACAATTTAACACGTGTCGAAATGACGCGTTCCGTAAACCTAGTGTTATTAACAAGTTTCACGTCAAAGGTTTAACAATATTTAACATTAGAACTATCGTGGACAATGTATATTGATTGACAACAATAGCAAGGTTGGTACACAAGAGGGAATTGTACAAGAAATTGTCAGAAACCAGCCATTTTGACTACTTTGATAATACTAGTTTTATATATTATAATACCAGTGACGATACTAACGATTATGTTAAAACTATAGTGATTGCTCTGCGTTTTTACAATACATTTCTTACCAATAACGATATTTTGCGTTCCAGAATATCTCACGATGAGAAATGTGCTTCAGAAGTTCGTCTTATTATTCATCCATATATCTTCCGGGAAAACGGATATTGTTGACATAAATTTGCAGCCTTAATGGTTTGTTTTCCGCAATAAGGTACCCGAGGTACGCCCACAGTCGTAATATCCGACCACCCTACTTCGCGCGCACAAACGTCATAAGTTTGAAGTGATTATGGTGGACAGCTATTACGACCACCGATGTGTCTCTGGTTTCTCTAAAAAAAGAAAGGAAAGAAGAAAGAAAAACCCAAGCTGTGCTAGAAATTATGAGCGACGTGTTGTAAATATTCATTCTGCTGCTGAATATTTATTTCCTCCTCGTTTTTATAACCACGCGTACCGAATTGTTCACGAAACAAATACAGCTATCGAAGCATATGTTTACACAAGATTCGCACGGTTGATAAATATTTTCGATATGTTCCGGCGAACAATGCGAGCCCACTTTGTTGTTAAAGAATGCTGGTATCACGATGATAAACACTCGTGCGAAATCGATTCGAACGACCGGAGCTCGCAGCGGCCGGCGCTGCGCGAGATCACAATTCGACGATTGTTAATAACGGCTTACACCCCGCGAAACCGATAGGCAGCCTCAAGAATTCAGTTAAACGAAGAAAGAAACGGGTACCGTGATTTAATCCTCGTGGAAAGTCGTCCTCATGCTGCGATTTGCATTTGTAAACGCGGCTTAAGTCACGAGAGCACGTTTTCCGGGTTCAACCGGTTATGGTCGTCGTTTTTGTTGCATTATTAGGTTCCTATTGTGAATTAACATTCGAGCCGAAGCCCCGCGAAGTATGTACTTTGACAGAAGGAAAAGAATTTAATAAGTTCAGCGAAATCCGATACCGAAGCGATAGCGATACTGTTATGCATGGGTGCGTAGAAAATTCTATTCCTTTATATAAAAAAACAACGCCCCCCCCCCCCCGTCTTTGTCTGAAAATGCACGGTGATCCAAATCTGTTTTGTTTCTCGAATTCTTTGCCTTTACGTCTATTAGTGCTATTCATGTTTTCGTTCAGCTCAACGCTTTATCTGCAGTTTTTACAGTTTTTTATTCAGCAGTTTTCTGATAGTTTTTTCTTCTAGAGAGCCAACAATTAAGAACTTAAAAATTATTAAAGAGCTACAATGATCTTATCTATAAACACAAACATTGATTTGTAAAATCAATTTAGTATTTCAACTATTACGCTTCATTTAATACACAAATAAATTACTATTTCAATGGAATAATAAAATATATAGCACAGTTGAGAAAAATAATATTTTCAAATATTTCGATTTCTTAGTTGAAATATTTTCACCGGTTTGATCTTATATTCAAAACTTTCTAAACTCGTTGCGTTCATCCAAATATAAAATCTGTTTGCGCGATGATTGTACGACATTTGGAAAATGTTCTATTAACCGCTGACAAACGAAGTTGCTACCGAGGAGTTGCGTTACGCATGTAAATTATTCGCCAATTATGTACGTCGGCGTTCCGTAATTTAAGGAATGCGATAATTTAGTTTTTTACCCGGCCGCAGCAATAAGGATTCGTTCCGAATATGGCGCGGCAACGAGGGTCTGCGGAATTTTCGGTTTAAATGTGATACAGATAATTGCAAAATAAGATTTCCGTCATTAACGTAATTATATTTCGCCCCTCTGAATTATAGTGATCCTGATGAATAGTCGCAACGAAAACGATCCCGAGACGGCCTCAATCATTTTAATTGTATCTTTTGGATTCTCCTCTAATTTTTACGGGTCGTGTTAGTCCGCGCATGTGAAAAATTAAAGGGACAGACCCGGCAGGGGCCGATGTAATTGTGCCGATTTCCGGTCGGAGTGTGAAAGCCGATGGAACCGGTCGCGGACTAGGGATGTTCGATTTCGATTCGATTCTTTATAAAACAGATTTTTTTAGTTTAATAATCGATCTCCTGGAATAATCGATTCTTCGGTATTCGATTTCATAGAATCGATTCTTTCATGGGAGAATTAATTGTCCCTGGGCAAAGCACCAATCAAACTGCTCGGTGTATAGTTTCTTTCTGTCCTATACTTTACACACCATTCCTTTTCTTTTTTATTCTTACGAAATCCGTTTTCGCATCGAGTCTTTGATTTTGATTTTTAATCCCTCGCCCTAAAATGTCGCGTCAGACTCATTATGAATATTTGCAACATGGTCTACTAGATATGGATGTTATTCGAGTCTTTTCAATCGAAATAAAATACCACTCCGCTACTACCAATATTTTAATATTGGTATCGATCGATTAATATCGATCGATCGTTTCGAGCCGACTCTTCCCATATTGATTTTTCCAGAATCAATTATTTGATCTTTAATTTCGCAGAAGAGTCAATTCTGAATGGTTTTGAGAATTGATTCTGTTGCGAGGGCTCAGACTTCGAACGATACCGGAACGGAGAATCGATTTCGGAATCAGTAGGACTCGCACGTAGCGAAAATCGATGCTCGGAGCGGCGATCGATCGGCGCGGCTTCATTGAATCGCTGATTCGGGCCGAACACGAAAAATTGAAACAAGGAACGGATCAAGAAACGAACAAAATTCCAAATCGGAGCTCGGGGACGATTTCGTGGAATCTCGCTCGTGGAACGGCACACGCGAACGTGTGACGGTTAACCGGCAAAACAGATTCGCATTCCCAACACTCCGCGACACATAAACTGCAATTTGCGGACCGTTTCAGGTGCGCGAACCCCGCTTCTTCCTTTTTCTTTTTCTTGCCAAAAGTCGCTGCGTGCACGCGATACCTATAGATTTCTAGCGACCACGATTTACGAAGTCGGACGTTCTTACATTCGGCGATCGAACGTATCGGCCTGCGAGCTACCGCGAACTTGCGAAATCATATTTGTAGTTGCGAGATAAGGCCCGATTTTAACACTTTACCGACCGGTAGCCTATAAATCGGCTTTTCCCCCCGATCGGTAGTCTGTGAATCGGTTGTCGTGGTAACCAATAATTTGTTTTCTATTATTGAGATAATAATAATTCTATTATTAAGATTAGTAGATATATAATTCTATATATAATTCTATTAATAGATATATAATTCTATTATTAAGATAGTACTACCTCAAGCTTTAATATTATTATATAGTTTTTTAAATATTAAGTACCTGTCGCGATTAATAAAATAAATAAAATCAAAACAGAAACGAAAATTTAATATTCAGGTAAATATTTACCTGAAAGTGTTAATGAGCCGCTGAAATGAGCGTCGATGACAGAAATTAAAGTACAACTATCTCATTTGTTATTAACCCTTTACCATACTTTGACAAGTTTGACTCGTGATAATGATTTCTAGGAATAATCTTAGTTTGCATGTTATTCCCTCTTAATACAAACATAATATTTTGTTGTTCAGCCATTATTGCAATATTTAAGCACTCGAGTAACTATAGACTCATAAAAAAGATAAAATTAATTGTCAAGTTTGATTAAAAGTGTTAATTGTTGCGCATCGTTGAGTCAAATAGAATCAAATTGATTCCAAAGCAAGTCCCCATTTTCAGTATTATTTTCATTACTACGATAGGACTGCGTACTTAATATTAGCCCATAATACAGAATGCTGAAAAAATTAATTCAATTGTTTAAATAGAATTTTCATTGATATAAATTAATTACAAGAATCGCTGAACCTTTTTTGTACACTTCCAGAATTTAAATGCTTTAAACGCTTTACAATTATTACCCATCCTATGATAGCTCTGAACACGTCCTGCAGAAATTTGTATAGACTGAATACATTTATGTATAATTTATGTATAATTGTTATATAATTATTATATAATTTTTAATATTTCTGGTAAAGTAAAGGGTCTAGCATCCGTACACGTAAACGAATTCTAAATTCTAGAATTCTAGACGAAAGTTTCCAATACAGCTCATTGGTCACTTCGTTAGTTACTGAAACCTTGATAGTCGCATTCACTTCCCTGGCAAACAACGATCGAGGTCCTACCGTAACGGCATACCTCATTGAAATTACAGCAAGTAATTACAGCAAGTATCATTGGAATAAATCGAAGTGTCCACTCGAGGAACAGGACATATCCTGTTCCACAAAGGGAGAAAATTAAGATACCAATTTTGAGCAGGGCCGCGCGCGTTCTTCCGGCACACATTAATCTTTTTCTAATCGTGAATCACGATCGATCGTGGGCCTCGGCCGGCGCTCGGGGACCGATTTTTCTCGTGGGGGTTGTCCGGTTAAAACGGTTTCGATGCCACCACCTAGAAATCTCGTGTCGGCGCCGCTATTAATAGACGAGCGTGCGGTTGGCGATGCGGACATTAATCGACGTGTCGTTATTCGTGCATACGCGCCGTGCCTGGCATGGAAAACAATATTTTACGCCGGCGACAATAGTTGTCGGTTGGTCACACTCTCCTTCTTTCCGTCTCTCACTTTCTCTCTCTCTCTCTCTCTTTCTCTCTCTCTCTCTCTCCCTCTCTCTCTCTCTCTCTCTCTCCCTCTCTCAGTCTCTCCGTTCGATCCTAGGCATTCTCTCCTTTCCCATTCTCTCTCGGCCGCAGCCGCGGGCCAACAGCGCTTATCTCCATCTCTGTTCACCTTTCGTCCAACCGTCCAGCCTCCTTCTTCCTCCTCCTACCTCTCGTCACGAGCCCACACCGGCCTTTCCTTTGGATGGGCCTGAAACTCTTCGCTCGCGGTATCTCATCGTCAGTCCCGTCATGGCAGAACAGACGGACGAAGTTACGAGCCACGTGTGTCCGCGTCCCGGCGCACAGTATCTCCTGTCCACGTGTGCATACACGCCGAGGCGAGCTGCACTCTCGCCCCATTGCAATGCTCCGCGAGTTCCTCTAATAAATGCCTTGTAATCTCGGATATCCGGAAGCCGGATGCGAACGATTTGTAACAGTCGAAAGGGGCGGCCTCGGGATCGAATGATCCTTCGAGTGTTCCGAGGTAGGACTACGAATTTCTAGAGCGAATTCCACCCGGACGGTACCCGATTCGCCATCGACTTTGGTCGGCTCCATCCTTTGAATTTTTCGTTTCGAAGTAAAACTGTTTATTATACATTGATCGATATGATTCAAGATCGATTTCCTTCATTGGTTTGGAACACCACTTATCGTTCTCTTTACTGATAAATTGTTATATTACACTGTATTTTACAGTATTTTATATTATACTGCGTATGTTTTATCTTTTTCATATTTTGTTTACATTAAACACTTTTATAAAATATGCAACTTAATGAAGAGTATACAAATATATGTATAGCCATCTTAAGTTAGCTATTTTGACGGGTATACTTGTTATGAAAAAATGATAACATTTTGTGTGATGATGTGTATAGTTGTTGGAAAAAGCTAACTGGTTAATTACAGCTTATTAAAATTTATTAAATTTATTAAAAAGAGAGAAACAAGTTTGCACTTCGCTCTACATCTTGCAATTGATGCATAATAGATTGTATAATAGGTTTCGGCTTCGCTTTCACGAATTTAATCGAAATATTAAATTGAGTACCTAGATGAAGCAATTAAGTAAATTTGATCGAAAATATGACACCCGAAGATTGTCTTTAACTTTACAAAATGTGAGAAGTATTGAACCTTTCGGTTGAGTGACTTTTCAATTACGAACAGTTAGGAAGATGCATCGAAAGTCAAGTAATGAATAGTATGAGTGACACGATTTAGTGAAAGAGTGCTTCGTTGAATTAAGAAGCAAGCGGAAAGCTACTGGAAGGCAATAGCAAACTTCGAATGACGAATTAACTAGCCAGTTAACAAGTGACGCTAAAATATCATCGGGTAAACTTACTTATTTCCTTTTCAAAAACGAAAGATCTTCGCATTTCAAATACAGTACATATTCATTTGTTTTTATGAGAGTTCACACTTTTAACACTTTATTCGCCGCCTATTTAATAGGGCTTTCAATGACTGAACTATATGCAAAAGAACCTCTATAGTTTTCTTTTAAATAATAATTTCGGAACATAAACTTGTTACGTAATAATTAATCAATCCAATAATAATTAAATAATCCAAGTTTTTATGAGAGTTCACACTTTTAACACTTTATTCACCGGAAGCCTATTTAATAGGGCTTTCAATGACTGAACTATATGCAAAAGAGCCTCTATACTTTTCTTTTAAATAATAATTTCGGAACATAAAGTTGTTACGTAATAATTAATCAATCCAATAATAATTAAATAATCCAAATACTTTGTTGAACTATAAACGGAATTACACAGCTATGTAATTGGTTAAGAAGGATATATCTTCGAGATTCTTTATCAAATTATATATTTTATGAAAGTGTTGCATTTAAACAAAATATGAAGGAAATCAAACAAATACAGTATAATTACAGTAACTTACCCGCATCTACTATTTTTCGATCTCAAAAAGACTATTATAGAAAATTGCTGATAGAATTGTAATTTCCTAAACATTCGATCCCTGCGCCAATGGTTTCGCTAACCGAAAACTGTATTAAATTCTTGTAAGATGTAAAATGTAGGTCATCTTGTTTGATGGCTACAGAATTGCTTTTCGAAAACTTGGGCACGCTGTGAACAAAATTCACGGGCCCGAAGCGAGATGATATTTCATTGAACGTAAGGTCCCAGTGAAATTGATTTGAACAATTTAAGAGACGAGGTACAGCGAAGTGCAGTTTCATCCGTCACTCAATTCACATATAGAGGAGACAGACGCGTAGCGGTAAAGGCCTAATCGAAATCGATCCCATTTGTTTGGCGAAGATGGCCGAAGGCTGCGGTCTTCAATGCTTTTGTCTCCTAATCTTTAATCCGCAATCAGGTCCCATTGTGCGTGGGCATCGAGACTGCAATACGCGCGCAGACGTGCTCGTGGATATACGCTAAGAAGGATTAAAATCATCAGAGAGAAAGAAAAAGATGTATTGGGGTTGATGGACACTGGGGGAAATAAAAGGGACAGGGTCGCGCGGGGAACGTCGAGAACACATATCCAAAGAAAGGATAAAGAGCTCCTCTTACATGGCTTTTTTATTCAATATTTTATCTTTCTGTAATGATCCTTTTATTCGCGTAAATTTACTAAAATAAATGTATTAGTTTATGAATGTCATGCATTTTATGCATTTTGATTGATAATTATCCGGTGTATGCGTCAAGCCGTCGTTTGAAACACGAGGAGAATGCTCTCAAACCTAAAATGATGTATAGTTTATAGGTCCACTGAGACGAAATATGTGTCATCAATTGCCACGTCAAAAGTATGACGCATAAACTAACTTTGACTGCAATTATCTACACATATAATGATTCTGAACATTATCCAAGGGAAATTTCCATACATTAGTTTCAGAACACTTGGCTCATTGTCTTGTATACAGATTGAGTATTATGCAAAATAACATATTAATAATATATTTAATATATTTAAAAATAATATATTTCACCCACTTATTTTGATCAAGAACGCGCAAAATCTACTATCTACTTGCAAGTGACCGCATTTAAATTTTCCACTAAATACTTCATTTTAATTGCATGGCAATCTAAATAACAAAAACAGGGCATATGCTACAATAAAAATTGTACATAAAAATTGTTGAATATTTATATTGCATGTTTATATTTAGTTCGATGAATTCCTTTATTCCAGCATACTTTATAATAGAAGTTTTACGAAGTTTGAGTAAGGCAACTGTTTTTATTAGTCGTATCTGGTTTGATTTAACATTTCAACGGCGGACTCAGGGTGCTTTCGGGCCCAGACTAGAAAAATTGATATCTGAACGTCAAGTTTCTAACAACTAATTACAATTTTCATATGTTTCGACAATGTCTATGCATAGAACAAAACTAACGTATCTAGAACGAAAACCATACGAAATATATTGAAAAAATTGATAAATAAAAAGATAAATAATAGTAAGTACACCCAGTTACATTTTATCTGATAGGTGCATATGTATATTATAATAGAAAGTGTACAAAGTTTAGTGCTGTTGTTAATTACGTTAATTACTCGCATTTACGGTTGATTTAATGAACTTCTTTATTCTAACATATATTCTAATGAAAATTCTACAATGCTAGATTAAGTTCAATCTTATCATTGTGCATGTTCAAGTCCAGTAAGTTGATCTTTATCCAAGTAGACATTACAATAGAAATCGTGCGAAGTTTTAAGAAATGGAATTTTGTCATTGGTCGCGTTTAGGTTTGATCTGTTGTACTTTTTATCGAAGCATGCACTGCAATGGAAATGGCACGATAGCAAAGTAGATCTAATCTATGAGAAAGTAGAAGTTACTGAAGTAGACTCGAAAAACAAATGACGAATAGGACGAGTTTCGATCGCATTACGAAACGAAATAATTCGGTGTCCGAATGATATAGCGACGACGTTTCTGACCAGGTTCGCAGGTGAATTTTTCTGTTCCCCCGAATTAGCATGCGATTCTTTGTCCGAGAAAAGACGAATCAACTCACGCCTGGCGGGACCGGTGATCGCTTAGGAGCGGGACTGGAGGGGGAGGGGGAGGGGTGGTGGTGGAGGATATTCAAATAAGTTGATTCGTTAGTCTCCGGGATTAATTTGCTACGACGGTATCGAATGTGCCCTCGCATTCATTAGGCGGACTGTTGCTATACTTCTTCGTAGTACGAGTCGTACATAGGGGGAGAGAGGGTTTGCGCTTCTACGGTTGTCCTGACGAGTTTTGTGGGTCTGCCATGTGGATCACGATGACTGCACAGCGACGACCCTATCGATTCACTCGCCCTGTACTGTCTGAGATATAATTACAAGCACCGCGGTCTCGGGTACGTCGATGAGAAGTGAAACGGCTCGGACGCTCTCACGAAAGTTCTTGAAAAACTGACGTTCGACGAATTTTAATTAATCGTGACTTCGTCGCGTTCGAAATTGATTGTTTGCTTCCGACGGCAAGGAAATACGAACATGAACTCTTATAATGAGGATTGTTCCATTTTGTTGTAATATGTATGAAGCACGTTGCAGTTTATTTATTTATTTATTCATTTATTTATTCATTTATTAATGCTTTAAACCAAATGGTTTATTTAGCAAATACGGCGTTGATACATTTACATATGCTCAGTATCACGTTATAGTTTAGATGTAAACTCGTCAAATTAGAGATGAAGTCAGGCATATCCTGGTGGTGTGCATAATTATAGTAACTTTCATATCGTTGCTGATATCTAAATGAATACTTAACAAAATATCATACTTGTATATTTCTATTTTCTATTATTTCTGATACAGAAATATACGAATATGATATTTTGTTAAGTTTTCGTTTAGAAAGTAGCAATGTAATGGTTACTTTGAGTCTATAATTATTCATACGACTGCATTAGTGTAACAGTTGCTTGCGCAAGCTATAAAGCTCGTTAAAACTGTGGAATTCAACTGTGGGAAAGGATTTATGCGTTTGACAATGTATATAGCCGAAGAATTTGTTTCAAGAAAATCAGATATGCAATTCATGAGAAGTAATAAAGTATTCATTGTTAGACTGCAATGTCTCATGCGAGATAAAAATTGTTTGCCATAATTGCAGGGTACAAGGCACAAAAATAAAATGATACAATTATTCTCAAATTCTTTAAATGTCTTTACTATCGTTCATTCGATCTAAATCCATGTCTGCTCGTTACTTACTAGTCACAGTGCCACATTTCATCCTTATCGATTGAACAATAAAGAATTCTGATATAGGGGGATTGATTTAGGTTTAACACTAAACCTACCGAGTACCAAACATGGCTATAATGCATTGCTTTACAAGAAGGACAACACTGAATTTATTTAGAACTCCGTCATTATTATTATTATTATTATTATAACGTAAGCTTAATTTAAGAAATGTATTAAATTATTTCTTACGGAATAGTTTTTATAATTCCAACAATTTTAGAAATGTGAAATCGGCCATTTTGAACTACATGGTGGTTTACTGCGAATTCCTTGGGCAGAATTACGTATTCCCGTATTTTCACCGACAGCGAAGTAAAGAGAGGGGATGTCCAAACGCAGCTTTGTCTCTCCGTTATCTGTATCTATAACATTTACGGCTTTGTTATTGGCGTGGGGATAAAAATGCTTGAAACGAACATCGCGGGTCGTGGCCCCGACGCGTTCGTTCGTAACAGGGTGAGAGATCAGATCGCGGATAAGATGTGTCCGACCAGCAGATAGCCATTCGGGCCCCTTCCATGTCACAACTGGTCTGGCACGTTTTGCATTGCGTTCGTTCCGCCAACCCCTCCGGCGATCGAGGTTCCGTGATTTTTCCGTCTTGCAAGGATCCGCGTCAGCGTAACACGTAACTTTCGGCCTCTTAACGCGTTGATTGATCAATGAATTTCCGCGGTCTTAAATTATTTTCTCGGCCTGTCACAGCGACGGCTTAATGCCCGGCACTCTCGCGTCTAGACGACCAGACGCGATTTCTTCGGTTCGCAGAAACGGATCGTGACCATTCCGCGTCGTTCCTTCGAAGCGACGACTCGCCATAATTAAACCGGACATGTACAATTTACCCGTCCTTCGTGACTAAATCCTCGAAAATGTACGCCGAGTCGCGGAATTGTTCGCGTACTCATTAAACAACGATTAAACGGTTTAATCGCTATGCGATTTATGCTTCCTCATCCTCCTCGCATTTGTTCCCTGCTTTAAACACGTTTCTTGATTTGGAAATATTTTCTGCTCTTTTTGTGGATCGAGATTGTGCTTTACGTTGGGACTGATTCATCGAAGTGACTTTTTTCAAATATTCCCTTAACAATTGTTCGACTTCTTTGTCTGTGTTATAACAGAAAGACGAATCTTATTGTTCGACACGTTTGGATTTGGTTTCACGTATTTATTTATTCCAACACATGTTGTAATACAACTTGTACAAACTTTGAGTGAGATGACTTTTTTTATTGCACTCGTCTGGTTTAGTTTGAGCGAATGATTGTCATTATTCGTATGTAATTTCAATTCGACGAATTTCTTTGTTCCAACATTTGTTGTAACAGAAATTGTACGAAGCTTAGATAAGACCTTCTTTTTTTATTTGTCACGTTTGACTTGATTTCATGAACCTCTTTTTCCATGCATGTATTACAATTAAAATTGTACGAAGTTTGAGTAAATTGAATCTTGTCGCCAGTTATGTTTAGATTTGGTTGGACGAGCTTCTTTATCTTAGCATATATACGTATATTATAATAGAAAATGTAGGAAGTTTGAGCAAATTCAATCTTGTCGTTTGACCTTTTTAAATTTGATTTGATGATTTTTATCCAACTGTACATAATACTAGAAATTGTACAAAATTCGAAAATATGGAATTGTGTCGTTAGTCGCGTTTAGAAAATTAGTTCGATGAACATCTTTATCTAAATATACGGTACAATAGAAATTGTACGATGTCAAAACAAATCTAATTTTGTCGTTCATCGCATTCGGAGCTCGGCGGTCCCATCATTAAAAATTTCAGTAATTATAATAACTGTTTAGCCGAATGAAGAGAGCAGTCATCTCTCTTCTTCTAAAAACAACCTGTTTGGATGCCGCATTTTTCGACGGATTATCTAAGTTGTTCGTTTTTATTTAAATATTCGAGTGGTGAGATCGAAATATTCGGTTTTTTTGCAGCAACCTTGTCCGAAGACAGCGACCTCCGGTGCTGTGACTTAATGATGTAGCGTCAATTCGGTGTGGGCGCCGCTTACGCTCTCTCTCTCTCTCTCTCTCTCTCTCTCTCTCTCTTGCTCTCTTGCTCTCTTGCTCTCTTGCTCTCCTTCCCCCTGTTCCGTGTCTCTCGTTCTCTCTCCGCGTTCCCACCTTTCCTTACTCTCCCGCTACACCTCGCATATTTGGCGCGTGATGTCGCGACCAGATTGGTTCGACATGCTGTACGAATGTAAAGGTCGGAGCCGTGAACGAACTGTTCGCGAAGACGTCTCGGAGCGGATCCTTAAACTGACGATGAGACGGCGCAAATCGGAGCGGACGTACAATAGCGCTTCCTTCGTTTAATGTCATGAGACCAGGAACGATAGTTAGAGCCAATTAAATCCTAATCTCGCAGCGGCAGCATTGTGACGCTACCTTGACGTAAACTAGGGAAGTTTAAGCCGAGCATAACAAAACAGTTCTACGTTATCTGTTACCTGCGGACCGAATTATTCAAAGCCGGTCTTAATCATCCTTTAAATTTCAATTCGTCTTTTATTCATCCTCGTCCATTCATACGATATTCA
This sequence comes from Augochlorella aurata, assembly GCA_028455555.1. Taxonomy (NCBI): domain Eukaryota; kingdom Metazoa; phylum Arthropoda; class Insecta; order Hymenoptera; family Halictidae; genus Augochlorella; species Augochlorella aurata. Next base: position 1,957,632 of record CM052166.1, on the reverse strand, counting down.
ATACTGAAGTGGTTCGATTCTCAGACCGCGAAGGAGAGATCTTTTTAAAAATCGAAATACTTTGCAAAGCCACGAATCTTCCGAAGAAGTTTAAGAAACTTCGCATTTGCAATTCTTATGAATATATCTGTAACGATATCTAATTTTGTTGGGATAAAGAGAGACTTATTATTAAGAGAGATTTATTATTAAAGATGGTTACAAGAAGAACGTAACAATTATATTAACGCTTTGACTGCCACGCTAACAAGCCCAAAATAAATAGTATTTTGTTCACTCAAATTGACATTGAAATATTCAGTTGTATGGCATCAATTATTGTTTCAACATTCTCACGTTTTGCTAATCCCCATGAAGTTAGGAAGATGTAATAAATTAGCGTAAAAGTTAATTTTCAAATCGGGTAAACAATTCTGTCAGCCACATATGAGTGGCACGACGGTCAAATTGTTATACATAATCGTTTCTGCGAAAGTAGATATTGGACTTATTGCTATCACCACACGTTTTACCGGGTACTGCTTAATAAATGCGGGGAAATACGAAGAGACGCTTTGTTGCCTTCAACTTTATGAAATTGGTGCAGCTATTATTTCATTTTTCAATTACCGATTGGTTAATTTTGCAGCCACGTACGTTAATTGTCGTTATGTAAAATGGTAGTATCGGGCAATTATCAATCTTTACATACAGGAAAGCTTTTTTATTGATCGAAACAAATCGACCAGCTCTATACCATTAATTATTTTGCTTTATCGACGAAACCTTTGGCGGGACTGTCATACAGTCATACAAACAAATCCAATGATATAGCCGGTGCCATCTAGACTATCCGACACAAACATTCATTGCAATGTCTCTATGAATTTGTACAGCTTTTTACAACTCGCTGAGAATTAAATTTCATACCTGGGAGGCCGTTTCAAAATTTCCATATATTGGTTTTTAATCGCGTATTTTATCACGATTGAATAGAATTGTTTCTTAATTCGGGATATCTGCCAATAATAAGCGGATTTTCATGCAAAATAAAAAGTTTCTTCATAAATTTCAACAAACAAAAACAAGATAGAAATTAATAATTTCGTAACTTCTTAATAATGTATAATCTTGAATTCTTTTAATGTTAGATAGTTTCTACAAAAACTTCAGTTTTGCAAAAATTTATTTACAGATTATTTATCATATTTTAAACTATACTTATACTATACATTATGCTACACTGTATCTGTATCATTTCTGCAAAACTACATTTGATAGACCTAATTGGAAAGCTTATGCCATTGTACTCCTATTTATGCTACCGAGGTGATATTATATAATACCACCCCATTTTCACTAATTTTCTCTATTGTTTTTGGTACTCACGTTATATAAGCTACAACATTATACACTATTATTATTATTCTGATCTCGTTACTATTTCATTCTCTATTATACCTTGTCTTGATATTGCTCACTATTATTGCTTACTCATATAGTTACATTTAGAGTGCGGATCTTATGTATTTGTAACAAAGATTGATGGAGGAAGCACAAACCAGTAAAAGTCTTCGAAGAATTCAAGATTACTATAGCATTATTTCTAGTTTACTGAAATACTTGGGATATGAAATAAATTTGTTGCATATTGCAGAAATTTTGCGATTTCTATAAATATACACAGTCTAGCTACATTATTACAAAATATATACTTTTCTGCCGTTGATGCAAGAAAGTTATTATCATTATTATTATAAATTTAAATACACCGTAATCCAAAAGTTCTGTTCAAATCTCAATTGTTGAACGAGAAAGTACAATCCGCATAGCATTTATTGCAGAAAATATTCGCCGCAAGTTCCGCAGTCTAACGATCGGCGCATTAAAATTAGAAGAACGCCGTTAGTTGACAGTTGTATCGTGGCTCGCGACGAGATGTCCATCGACGATTGTTCGAAAACGAACGGTTCAGTGCGACGACGACGACGACGACGACGACGACAACGTCGAGTCGAAGCGGATCGGCGAGAAGCGGCGTGACGAGACGAGGCGAGGCGAGCAGTCGGCCTCTTCTTGGCTTCTTTTACTCGTTCGGTGAATCCAGTGGAAGTGACGCCCAGCGGGTTCGACCGACAGCCTTGAGGTGTCTGTCGGTGATTTAAAACACTAGGAGCTTGCGATGTGTCGCCGATCGACTGAACGTGAACGCTTACACAAAGGTCCGCGTCGCGTGTGCACGCGCATACCGCTCGGAAACTCGCCAATCGTAATTCTCGAAGACAAGATCGGTTGAGTGATGGTGGAACGATCGAGCTCTTCTGCCCCGTATCGACGTTTGCATGAATCATTGCCCGATTTTCATCGACGTCGGCGCGGCCTTTAGTGGATCGAGGTCGTCGATCGATGCTCGATCATTTATTGGAAAAGCCGCGTCCGCTCCGGCTCGCTCGCGGAAAACCGGTTGACCGATTGTTTAATTAAGCGGCGGAGTCGCCGATCGTCTCCGATCGGACGGACGTTATCGGCCATTGTCATTTTACGATGCTCCTCTTTCTTTTTCCTGCCCGTATCTCTCAATGAATACATCAGACTGACGTTTATTGACATCGTCGCTCTGCACCGGCAGATCGGCGCCCATCATGTTTCTTTATTAGAAGTTTCGCGTTTGATCGAGAATGCGGTTAATTTACGTGCCCGCCGCCACGTGGACGATGCTTTTTTCGTGTCTCGGCCGTCCATTTGCGATTTCAAGCGTAACGCCCGATCGTCGATACCGGCTTGCCGCTGTTCGCCGTGCTGGGATCACGACACGACGGACCGTGTTCAAATATTATCACTAATCATACGCGACGGATTATTATACTGTTATTACGGAATGCGCGTTCTTGCCGTTCGAAACGTACTGCAAAAATAATCCTTATCTTCGCCGACCGTAAAACTGCAGGACGAATTTTAATGAACACTAATGTTAAGTGATAGCGGATATTTACACGGCCGTTCGGTTCCGTAGTGTTATTCCTGGCTAATGTAAATACATTTTAACAGATTCTCGCTGAAAAATTTGCTCTTTCCCTGGAATTATTCGACCGTGCTTTGAATAATGCATATTGCGCCGAGGACGCAAATGGAAACACTTGAATAATTCCGTTGTTTATGGGAATGTGAAAAGATTGCTTAAGGATTTCGTTAACGCGCGCGCGGATATCGAAACTCGACGAGCGAATTTTCGATTTCGAAGGGTTCTCCCATGAGAAATACGCTTGAATGTAAACTCTGAAGGTTTTCTGTAGGCTTTGCCGACTGAGAATCGCACTTATCGAAGTGAAATTATGCGTACGAAAAGAAATGTTTTATGCAAGTTTAAACAGTAAATTACTTCATATACAAGACGATGATTTATTAACCCTTTAAGAAATTTATTCTTGTTGCCTGTTTTCACACGTTTGGCAAACAAAAATTCTAAAATAAAGTAACTCTTAAACTTCGTTGAATGCACTGTACAGTGGTATTTCTGAAAACAATTATACAGTCAGCATTTTTATATAGATATTTTTATTATATTTATATTTTTTTATATTATCTATATTTTATATGGATATTTTACAGATATAATTTGACCGACGTTCGTTTGATACGAAGCCGTGAAAATAACACAAAAAGTAGGTATTTCTTCCGCTCTACTTTCTCATTACAGCAGACACTCAGGGTTAATTGCTAATTGGAGAGATCGCGGGGGTGAAAAGAGGAAGAGGTTTGGTTAATTCGGGGGATAGACAGCTTAGAATGTAACTCGAACGGAGCGTACACACTCGCGGAGCTCGCGCTGCAAACACAGAACCAGTTCTCAGCTACCTTATGCATGAAATCGATCAATCGTTGTGGCGAAACAAGATCGGTCTTTTAGTTCGTTCCATCGTTCGAAGTTTATATGAATCATTAGCTGACTTTTGTCGTGCTCGGTGTCACGTTCTAATATACAGCACCTTTTCGTTCTTAATCGCCGCAGGAATTTTCGCCGGATTTTTGCCTCCTCTGTAATTGCGAGATCGTATTTTGTCTCGCGCTCTCGTATTTTCTTTTCCACGTTTCGCCGTTCCGTTTGCTTCGGAATATCGTCGATATATTTATATTTATGCATTCATGGTTTCTGTTTCTAATTTCGTATTCTGGTCGAATTTATTCGTTCCCGTGTAATATTAGCTTCCACCTAGAAATAGCTTCCGCTTATATTTATCAAATTTTATGACTGCCGTTTTAGCGTTGACGTTGGACACCCAGTGAAATGGAGATTGAATAATCGCACGAAATGATCCATCGGATCGTTTATAAAAATTGTTTATGCTCCTATTTTTCTAATTTAACGTTTCCATGTTATAAAGTAACTATTATATCATTTAATACTATTTATACCGGTTTTTTATATATTTAAAATTTTATTATCATCATTTCTTAAACGTATTAATACGTCTTTGGATGTCGACGGTCGTGTTTTTGAGCATTTGCTATGATCTTTTTGTAAAAAGTTACATTGTACGAAGTTACGATAAAATGTTATTTTAATTCTAATTTTATCAAATTAATTTTATGATTGCGGCGACTAGCTCCGCTATTCGCCAACAGATGGATTCCTTTCTCGCAAATTATCTGACACGTCCCGATTTGTATATATATAGAGTCTCCCAAAACTTGACCCCACAATGATCATCATGAAAAGTGATGAAACTTAGACAACTATTTTAAATGAAAATTTTTGAAATTGTCTTTTGAACCTTCCTGTATAAATAATGGTGAATTAATGTTTTGAACAGTGTTTGTTGATACTTTTGGTATTGGACATTCGATTATTATTTTCAAATCGATAATAAAATAGAGTTACTTGCAATTAGAATTAGTAAAATCTAGAATTATTTGCATTACGATTTAAGAATACTGATTGAGAATTTTGAACAAGTAAAATTTGTGTAGACATGTTTTGATAGCCACGTGTAACAGTTCCGATAAAAGTATAATTTCAAGAAATTCACACTTAGAATGGCATTAAAATTAATTTTCTATGTTGTTAATGGAGTGTACGAAGCGTGTAAAATTTATTATAAATGTTCTACTACAGTTAAATATACGTACGTGAATAATCAATGTAATCGTGACGTTGACAATTGTCTACCTGTTCAGGACATATCCCGCCGTAAGTTAGCAACGCGGTAACCGTTAATTACCGGACGAGCCTTAATTAATAAAACTTTATTGCTTATTTCCCTTGACTGTTGTGCGAACTTTCCAGCACCGCGCTACACCGAGCGCAGGGTATCGTCAGGTACTTCTTTACAGAAACAATAAATTTCACCTGCAATTTTCTCAACGTTTTGCGCACTTCACAGTACAATCAGTAAGCGAGGAGGACAGAGGGGTTTCCAATTACCTGGCTGGCCTTTTTTACGCACACTTCGAAAGAACAACGCGTTCGAGGAACTGCTGCCGACAAATTTCAAATGAAATGTAAAACCGAATTACACGAAAGTTTTTAATGCATATCGGACGTTTGTCTCGCTCGGCTCGGAACTTGCCCCGAAGGTTGCGTTATAATTACATATTAGGTGTTAGAGAAAGTTGTTTGAGTCGGTGGTCCTCTCCTTCTTTTCGCTCCTCCGCGATTCGACCAACTAGGAAGACCAGCACGAAAAGTACTAATTATTAATCTATAATCTATATGTTCATAATAAATTGGAACGATCAGATACAAGTTGAATCAAACTTTCGATCGAGGTTAAATTGATTTCTGAAGTAGAGCAATAAATTAGACGTATTTATTCATATTTTCATTAACGATACTGTTATTAAATCTATGTTATTAATTAATTCTAATTCTCGCAATACTCCTGTATTACACAGTTTCACATTTTTGGTTGTAGCGAATCTTCTTAACAAAGGATAAAGATTTCTATTGTGTCAATGAAAAAATTAATTTTATTATAACCTTGGACAATCTTTACTTCGATAAAACCTCCATTATACTTTCATTAATGATACTGTCATTAAATCTATGTTATTAAGACAACGTAGTCGATCAGATTGATATTCTAATTCTCGCAATACTCCTGTATCACACAGTTTCACATTTTTGGTTGTATCGAATCTTCTTAACAAAGGATAAAGATTTCTATTGTATCAATGAAAAAATTAATTTTATTATAACCTTGGACAATCTTTACTTCGATAAAACCTCCATTATACTTCATAGAAGATCAATGAAACTTTGTAAACGTTTCACTATACAATTTTCGCTAAGAGTCTACCAAGATTGCGATGCGTAAGTGGTGGATAGGTTTCGAGATTCGAATTCGTGGTACCGAACACAATGCGAGACGAATCTTTTCGAAGAGCGGACGCAGAAGCGTGCACGCGCGCCCGTTGTGGATTCCATCGAGCAGAACGCTTGTCGCGACCTTCCTTTCACAAAGTGCGCACAAATCAATGTAGACACGCCACCGTCTTACGCACAGAAGTTGTATATGCTCGGTTATTACATCGCTCCACGGGAACCCCGTTTTTTCCACCTTTTAAGAGATGTCCGTCAACTTGAGAGGAGCGTGCCCATGCAAGAACTGAAACGTCTGCGAGCTGTTTCGCCACTCTTCGACAGCTAAAATATGAGCACCGCTTTGCCGTTTAACCGACTACTCGGAAACCAAACCCACTGAAAAAAACTGAGTGAAATTGACGTTCGATTTCGACGCGGTAACAATAACCGACAACTACTTAAGTCAATTTTCAATCATTAGATTTCCAGTCTATTTTCAAGTCAGTTTAATCTCAGTTGTATTCCGTTATTATGTGTTTGCAACGAAATGTATAGATCAAATATAACAGCGACAACATTTAAAAAATTTTGAAATAGTGCTGCATTAAAATTATTTGAAGAAGAAGTAAACATATAATTAAATACATACGTAATAAGAGATCGGTTGTTCATTTTTTCCATTATTTAAGTCTTTGTTACACAGTTTAGTTCTTTGTGAAAAGCATTCTTGGTATTGTCCGCTTTGAAAAATCGTCATTTAAGAGTTAAGCTGCATTTCAATCTAATTTATTGAAAGTGTAGTATCTCGAGTGTAAATGACTAACGTTTCCAAATCAATTTAAAATTTGTTGATCTTCTTAAATTTCTGAGGAACAATTTACCTCTTGATATACATGAAAGATATATTAGAATTAGTTGGAATAAAGGATTAACAGTCATTTAAAAATCAACTGGTAAGTAGGGTCTTTAAGCAAGATAAAAATGTTTTTGATCATTTATAAGCAACAGTAGTGAAATAAGCATGTATTTCTGCTGTTAATAATTTCAATAAATTGAAGAAAATGTAAGGAAATGTTCAAATTCTTCTCATGTCTTTATTGTTTAATATGTAACATAAATATGTAACATCCACAGTCTATTAATAAGTGCTTGCTTTTTAGAGGTAATGTTATACATAAATTACAGAATACTTTCGTTTGCAATCGTCAAGAAGACTTTTAATAGGTGTCCGTTGAATACGGAATTGGGAATTCACGTTCTTCGGGTGCGTGTATCAGAAGCAAACAGATGCACTTAACATATTAGAGCATGATAGGCGACTACGGTAATAACTGAGGGATGTGATCGGACATATGGACATTACGTGGTCACACGAGAGCATCGTATAGGTGCCCGCGTGGGTTCATCAGCATGAGATCGTATTCTGCGTTGCATGCGCTTACCACTACACCGCTTCTTGCTCTTTTAATGAGGGAACATAATTGCCGGGGTTAATAGGAGTCGGTGCAGGATGCGTGATATATTATTAAGCCAATCGAAGCCGCAATTTGGCAACTTTTCGAGCTGCTTGTTGCCAACTCGAAAAGTCAAGGTGATCTTGATATCGTTTCTACGCATTGTTTTCCGTTGAAACTGCATCAAATGCCATTAAATGCCGAGATCTCTGATAATACAAAAGACTCGGAACGTTGAGCATTTCGCTTAGCTGAGCAAATGAAATTCGAATATCGCGTGTACTGTTATAAAAGATTTTTCTCGTCTTTGCTTAATTTGATTTATTATTAGAGTTTTGTTAGTGGAACTTTTTCAACACTTGTTTTAGTTGATATCTTTTCGTTGATATCATTGACTGTAATATTATTAACACTAAATTTATTATTAACCACCAAAACCGATTGATCTATACCAATGACGAATTTATTTCCGACATTTGTATTATAACTAGAATGTGAATTTTATGGATTTATGCCAAAATAGCAAGATCAATTAAACAGTTTGAAAATATTATTGCATTGCTATCAATTTGCTAAAATGATTCAGGAAAGGAATACATGTCTATATTGTTCATCTATCTTGCAATTAATGAAGACAATTTTTATTTTGCATTAAAATCCGTAGTCTAATTATAATGTATATTTAAACTAACAATTCTTGTAAAAAGGTCTACAATCTCAATAATTTTGAAAGAAACAATGCGAAATCGGCCATTTTGTCCAACGTAGTAAGTGTTCAGTGTTAAATTTTGTCTTATTTCGTGTAGTTTATAATTTCTGGTTGTGTCAGAATGGGGAGAAATATTTCTACAATGTTAAATGTTGACTGCGCTGTGCGCTGGGGAAATGTCACTCACGATCTGTACCATTATTTGGACAGAACCTCTACCGGTCAAAAGAAACAGAGTTTTCTTTGTTACGCTACAGAACCGACGCAGGTGTATCTCGGTTTTACCTGTCCTAGCGAGAAGAAATTCACGGAACTTTCGAGTTTGCTAGAACCGCTACAATTTCAATTAACAATGGACACAATGAACTACAAAGTTCCGAAAATGTTGAAACTTGGTACACAAGTAGTGTAGGTTTTCATGAACACACAACTAGTTCTTGTTCTTCTCTCTTCCGATTTACAGGGGTGAAATCAACCCCCAAAGTTTTTGTATTTTTTAGTTCTTTCTGCATAACTTCTTAATGCTAAGAAACATAACAAAACTTGTTAGGGATAAATTGTGCAGTTTTTCATGCCCTGGAACCCCATTAAAAAAAGCTGTTCTCGTCGTGCAATTTTTTAAAATAAACAATTCTTTTTATTTATTTCTATAACTGTAAATAATAAAAACGATTGTTACATATCAAAAAGTTTTTATATCGATCAAACGAAATGTAAAATAAAAGAATCTTTTGTTCAAGTGCTTGTCATAAATAATTAATTATCGCAGACGGTTACGTTTTTGTTCGATTCTTCGTTGTATTTGTATTTCTCAACACAAAGCACATTTTACATAATATTTTACTGTTGAATATCTGCTTTGTGCAAAAACATTTATTTAAAAATAGTTATCGTACATTAATCTACATAATTTAATAATAAGTCGAGACCTTCTTGCTGGGACTTTTACATACTTTGTACAATTATGTTAATACAGAACATTATTTTACAAATGGAAAATTTTTATTTGTTGGATCGCCAGTTCCGGATGGAACTACCAAAGTTACGGTATCCTGTATAAATCCCCTGTTCTTTTATCTCCCATGTCTTTACGAATATGTAACCCTTGGCTAATGAACTTTCTACGACTATTACTGTACACTTTCTGACAGGTACAAATATTTGAGAGCGTGCAAATTACACGCAGTTTGAATTGTAGGAGTGTTTCTGTTCAAATGAAGGAGCTCGAAGAAGTTTGGAAAGTTCTTCATTCAAACGCACCAATTGGATGTTAGCGACTACATTTGAAATCGCAAGTGTAACGCAGATACCTATAAACTCGTTTGAAGTTAACTTGCACAATCAACTTCATGACATTATACACACTTTTCGAAGTGTAAATTCCGTACCAGTGATCGAACTTGACTTTGTGTTTGATTTTGCTGATGAGTCTGAACCACGTGGTGTATAAGTTGTAGAATATGATAAACTTGCAAACAAAGAGAAAAACCACGATTCAGAATGTATTGCTGGTGGAAGAGTCGATTTTGCATTATAATATTTATTTAATATATTTTGTATCATAACTGTAGATTTTTGGAAAGGCGTAAGGGTAGGTTGTCGAGCATTATCCACCTTACAAAGCCATTTTCGTCAAGTGAAATCCATAAATCAACCCAGCAGGGGATCTCAAATCTAAAGAAAGGTGGTTTCTATTCAGACACGTTTAAATTTATTGTAAAATATGTACTTTGTAACTTTGAAGAACCACGCGATAGAAAATCTATCGTAAATTATATGAACTTAATGCTCTGAACCTTGGAAGCAAAGGTTCTGATTGATTTGTCCGAATTTCAAGCGAGTAGATTTTGGATTTGGAAATTCAAAAAGGTACATAAATAGTATTTCGCAAGGTAACGACATTGAAGACGCGTTCTACGATCCAAAATATTGGCGACTTACAAGTCATCGTTTATTTCAAGCATGAAACCCAAGATTCCTTTCATTGGGGTTGAAGAAATTTATAATGTGGATCAAAGTGGCTTCAACTTTGAAATACATTCAGGACGAACATTGGCGACGTACAGAACAAAGACAGTGGAAGTTGAAATTCCATCGGTATCTGCTTTAACACATAGTTCTGCTATAATTACTATTATTACAGCAAATGGATGTCTTCATCGTAATACATAGTTTAAAACCTGGTTTAAGCAAGTATATTTGCCAAATACTGGATTCAAAAGCATGTTAATACTTGACTTGCGGACAGGACAATGTGCAAATCAGTTACAGCACTTGATACTACAAGATAAAGAAGTAGAATTGTCAACAATTCCAAAAAAAAAAAAAAAAACAACAGGTATGATATAGCCTCTAGGCGTGTTTGGATTCGGAATTTCGAAAAATTTCGTACGGGCATTTTCTGATAGTATAATTCTTCAAGAAAAGAATACCAACTTGCAATCGCGTAATGAAATTATTAAACTGCAGTCATTGACACATAACCAGTTTTCTTCGCCTAGAATTAAATTATTTTCAATACGCATGGTATAAAAGCGGATATTTGGCAAGTATTTCTGTTTGAAACATTTTTATGAAGATTATCACTATTGTGATGACCATAACACGTAATTGTAAACCAATATTTGATATTTAGGAGAGCGTAATCGTGATAGCTCCGAATATTAACCCAAGAACAGACTTTCTCGCAACAAATTTTTGTACGAAGTAGATATTCAACAGTAATCTATCGAAATATGTGCTTCGTGTTGAAAAATGCAAATACAGTGAAGAGTTTTAAAAGTATTGCGATAATTAATTATTTATAAGAAATACTGGAACAAAAAATTCTTTTATTTTACATTTCATTAGGTCGTTCAAACTTTTTGGCACATTTGTTTTTACCATTTACAGTTACATAAATAAATAAAAAAATTGTTTACTTAAAAATATTGCACGACGAGAACAGTTTTTCTTGCAGTGGGGTTCCAAAGTATAAAAACTGCATAGTTTATCCCTGAAAAGTTTCGTCGTATCTCTTAGCACTACGAAGTTACACAGAAGAAATACAAAAAATACAGAAACATTGGGGGTTGATTTCATCCCCTTGAAATAGAATACCACTTGTGTATCAAGTTTCAGAATTTTTGAGTTCGCAAGCTTCTATCGTCAAATGTACGTGATTGCTAAACTATTTGATGTTCCATCTCCTCATTTTAGCCATAAATGTGCAAAATCCGCCTACCAGAGATCACTATTTCAATTTAAAATAAAAGAAGTACAAAGATTCTCTTCGTCCGCGGACCATCTAAAAAATCGATCGAAGTAAAACCAATCGCATTACATTTATTTCACGAGGACGTGCCAGAAGAAAAGACGAGAAAATAAATGGAATTTCGCATGATTAAAAGAAACCGGAAATTTCAGGGCCAAAGAGCAAGATAATGGAAAAGGAAACTGTACGAGAGAAAAAGTCGAGGGAACAATGAAAAGCAAAAATGAAAGAACCGAGGATCGGAGCAGAACTGTTGCGGAGACACATCTTCAGAAATTATACAAAATCTGGGAGACCCTCAGATGTATTCTGAGCGGGGCCGACAATGGATCACCATGGGACAATTGTCCAGCCGATTCTGGAATCCGGCCGTGGTTCCGAACAATAAAATAAAATCTGGCTCGATCGATTTCTTCCAGGAACGGAGCAGGATTCATCTTTCGCTATTGACGAAGACGCGGCGTAGGTCCTGGTTTGCGTGTTTATACCTCCGCTCTGATGCGAGAGGATCCCTGCAACAATGGGCTTAGAAGAGAGAGAGAGAGAGAGAGAGAGAGAGAGAGAGAGAGAGAGAGAGAGAGAGAGAAAGAGAGAAAGAAAAGAAAGGAAAGAAAGGAAAAGGGAGACAGAGAGGAGACTGGTCGAAGATGAAACACGGATGGTGCTTTTCGGGTACTTAGTAGACGAGACAACAATCGCCACGACCAGTCAGGCACGGGCTCTTTACGAGCGATCGACAGCACCTGGCAGAGTGACCTGCCCGTTCAGGGACGCTATGATTTTACTATCGAAATGCCTGTCCAGTTGGAACACCTGCGCTCAGGGGAAAACTTCTCGACGAGGGACGCCGTCAGAACCATTCAGAGAACGTTTTCACAGAAAAGGTAAACCCGACGTCGACCTTCGCCCGAACGCTTAAATTCGGCGAGGGTACCGCTCCGGGGGGCATTCCTGTACCAACTGGCTGGGATGAGAATTTCAACCTCGAGAAAGAGGTTAGAGATCCTCTTGCAGTGAGCGAATTAGACGTGAATTGTCCTCTTTCTTAATACTAAACCTATCATCGCGGTCAAAGTGACCGGTCTCACGTTTGTTAGTTCTCAGTTGCCGGAATTATGAAGACCTCTTTCTTAGCTCCTTAACTAGTTACCTGTTTTTAAAGAGTACACTGTCCTCCTTGTTAAAATTCTCATGGAGCTTTAAAATCATTTTTAAAAAATTGAAAACGAGTAAGTAAAACTACATTTGGAACTTTATGAAGTATATGGAATAGTCTACTAAAAGGTAAAAAGGTAAAAATATTTTAAAATATCTTGAGAAGTGGCAAATTAGTGGGTCAGGTATTTAGACTAACAGCAGTATACTCGAAATGGTAATATTTTGTGTTACGACAAGTATACTTGTCACGAAGAAATGGTAATATATTAGACAGTTCAGAAAGTTTGTTTCAAATCTTTTATATGAATTCAATGAAACGAACTCTGTGAGATTCGAAACGAACTTTCTTAAGATTTCGTGTTACAAGTATACTTGTGCGAAAAAATTTGCTGCTTAAATTGCAATTTTATTGAAAGCTAAATATATTCGTTAATTTCTAGATGTTTTAAATATTTGGAGACAAAAACGAAATCGATATGGTTACCGAACATCGATACTGTATTATAAATTAAAAGAAATTGAAAATGGAATAAGACGTCTTTTCAGAGGTTTCCAGCAAAACGTTCGAAATGCGATTGTACGGATTCTGGCGCAGTTGCGTTCATTATCCCGATTACGTGTGTTTACACCAACACAGTGCGATACAACTTTATTAAACAAATTACTCGACAGCCGTATCGTAAAACACATCGAAAGACTCAAGTATGCGATTTAAATTTTTAGTTTACGATCTTGTAACCATTTTTTGTCGCGTTCCTTATTACGGATTAAAATCTATTGTTTTGACTCGACCTAGGCCGGTTACTGCCTAATAACGGAATGTCAACAGAGGTTCGTGCCTCCAGGTACTGGAAGACGGAAAAGGATTGTGAAATAACTAATATCCGAAGGATATGAACAGTTACAGGAATGCTCCTGAGGAGGTAGAGGGTATAAGAGAATCTACCACACTCGATTTTCGGACGCGCAGTTTATTAGAAAAAAGGCGCGTAGTGCTTCTCGGTCACGACCGTTTGACGACTGCTTCACGAATGCTTAACGACTGCCCAAAGCGCGGCGGACCCGCCAGTTACATACGTCGAAAAGAAGTACGTTAAATAAATGACGGACGCGCGCGGGTTTAGCGCTAACGCACTCTGCGGATGGGCCGCCTTAGCAGGAAATCGTACACATACAAAGTATTACTCGTGGATATTCATTGTTGCCGAATGTAACTTATGCCTATTGCAGTCGCCGACCGGGTGCCGCTACACTCCAAAGAATTCGTTTATTGTCCTTGATGTGGAAATCCTGGTACAGAGTATATCGCTATTGCTGCCAACGTATCGACGTAGCTGGATCGAATAGCAAAATAATATAATTAGAATTGCGGTAATGCACCACACGAATCGCCGTTAAGAAAGAAAAATCGGACGACGTTCCGATATATGATAATATTAAACTCGCTTGAACCGCCGTTAAGAAAGAAAAATAGGACGACGTCCGAAACCTCACCTGATCAACGTTGGTGATTCTACTTACGATATTTACCATTCAATACCGCTAATAATCCGTCCTTTTATGAACAATTTTTATATAATTTCACTTGTTACTACCACGAGGTGGCGACCGGCAACTCGACTCGGTTTTCGCTTTTATAGAGCCGCGGCGGGGTTTGTACTCACGACTCCTCGGTTTGAGGCGCGTACGAATCGATGACAATGAGGTCGGTTTGCCTGAATTGCCGGATCGGTTTGATCGATCGAAGTCGTACCATGTTTCGAGGACGAAAATTAGTCGGTCTATCCCGGACCGCTTCCAAACGTAGAGTGTTTCTTCGATCAGGATCTTGACAATTGCGCGCGCACGTGTATCGCTCACGGGGGTCTTGCGACGCATTAGGCTGACGCTCAGCCTCGCTGTACGCATGGTCATGCGCTCCAAAATATATTTATATTTTCAAAATCTATATTATGTACATATATGTGACTGGGCCGGTCACGATCTCTAATATTGTCCGACATGTTTTCGTCTGGTCGATGTAATTACGAATGTCACATCTCTAATTTATGTTTCGGTAGCCGTTATACTATCAGCTTCCATTTCCTATAGACTCTAATAATTTGGCTAAAACGAATATGACGGAAAACTCGAAATTAAGTTTTTACGGTGCTGTTCCGTTCACGATATCTCTTTATGTTTCCTCAAATTTTCCTATCGTGACGAGTTGAAGTTTTTAAACGTGCATGTTCAAATAGAGATGGAAAAGGTGAGTAGACACGTGTAGATTTATCAGTCTAGGGATCGATATCTTTTTGACACGGCGAAACCACTGGGTAAACGAAAGGACAATATTTGAACTCCTTATCTACTAATTCAACATGGACTTTTTCGGGATCTGTAATAAATAACTTTAAAATATAATAATTACTACGGATCTTTTTGCAAAATAATTTATCCGCAAACGAACTACAGTGACCGGCAACAATTTTAGTCGTAGAATTCATTCGAAATATTATTCGAAGAATTTATTCGATATATCCTCCGAAAAAATTATTTGAATCGTTGTTCGGATACAATTTTATTCGAGGAATTTCTTCGGATTATTATTCGAATTGTTCAAAGAATTTAGTCGGAAAATTAGTCGAATAAAATTTTATTCGAAGGATTTAGTCGAAACTTTATTGAAAAAATTTAGCTGGAAGATTAGTCGTAGAAATTGTTCGAATCGTTATTCGAATAAACTTTATTGAAAGCATTCAATCGAAAGATTAGTCGATTAGAATTTTATTCGAAGAATTTATTGAATAGATTATTCGAATAACATTTTACTCGAATAATGCCCAACTCTCACCGGCAGGTAAGCTTCGTATTCGTTAACGCCGACTCTCGTTCAGTAACCAGCGAATTAAGTCGAACACCTTCAGGAACGTTCGAAAAGGCAGTGCAATTCGTTGATTGTTAGCGGTCCCCTACGGTGTAAGAAGGCCGAAGTTCGCCACCCACGCGACACACCACGGTGACACACCTTGGAAATATGAATTTGCAAGTTGGCGTGGGTGGGTTGCAGGGCGATACGCTCGGTATCGCCTTCAGTTTCTTTGCGTCGTGCTCCAGATGACCGTGTCTCCTCTGGAAGACGTCCATTGGCGGACGGAACCCTCCCACGCGACCTTCGAGGCTCTTGCTCCGTCTCTTATCTAGGTCCCTTTCCTCTCGCTCCGGACGTCTGCATAATGCTTACAGAGACGCCAAAGATCCATCGAGATAGAGGCCGGGCAATTAATCGTACGAATTAATTAATCGGATCACGGCCGATTCGTATCTTCCGACCGAACGAGGAAGTTTCCTCGGGCGTAGGCGACCCTAACCGCACGCGATCCCACGTCTCGATAAGGGCGGCCTCTTCGCGACGAGAGAACGCAACCCCAAGGAACACAGGAAACCAGAACATTCCTCACGTCCCACCTTCGAAATAGGATTATCTTCGTCCATTCATCCCTTCCAGAGAGTAATTCCGAATGTATCGCGTGGGCGTTGCGTACACCAACCAGGATTTTCACGCTCAACGAAACCTTGCGCCTCCACGGTCCTCCCTTTTGTCATATTTCGAGGTCTCTTCAGCGACGCTTCACGCATATTACTGTGCTCCTCGTCACGCACTATAACATTTACTATTCATTTTTATAAACTTCGTTTATCCATTCATAAATACGATGCTCATTGTACTAATAACAAGGGTACGTGTGTCGAGAGCAATCCAAATTCAATGGACAGTATCAGTTCTAAAAACGACATCGAGAAAATATTTTCTCCTGAGAAATATTTTATATGAACAGGGAAACGCAGGTTGATATTTTTACCTCAACATGTGCTAAGAAGGAAACACCAACGGTAACCAGACGGTGGATCGCTATACGAAATTAAAATTGTTTACATTAAGTGCAAAAATGTAAACTAAATAACAAGCTCGTTCTTTGAATACTTTTAATAATATTGTTATTTTAAATTGCATCTACTCAGTTTTGCTATAAGTGTACAAAATTCACAGTCTATTCGTGATACACTGTAACATTTTCTATTAATTCTTATTGCTTGTATTTATCCATTCACAAATAAATATTTGCTAAATCACTTTATAAAAGCTAGAAAAATAATTAAAAATTAATTCTTTCTTTTAATGGTTTTATTAAATATTCACGTTTGTCATAAACGACTAATGTCCAGAGTCTACTGATGACACGTCGTTCGTGTTAAATCTCGAACCTCAAACTCCTGCTTTCTTTCACACGATAATTCACTACTTAGAAAAATCTTGTTACTAGTACATTAACACTTTACCGACCGGTAGCCTATAAATCGGCTTTTTACCAATAATTTGTTCTCTGTTATTGTTAACAGCTTATAATATTATATAATTATTATATTATTATATTATATTTAACAGCTTTATAAGCAAAAGAAAATATAAGTAATATAATATAATAATATAATAATTTGTGCGGGGAGGTCTAAGCCGAAACAGGGTCGGAGTCAGGGAAATGACCGGTTGGTAAAGTGTTAATACAATGTACATTAGTGTACCTTAATGTAACGATCAATTTAGTGTAACGAAAACGCGTCAGCCGTTGGACTTTAGCTACCGAAATCGAGCGATCTGCTTAGAGGAGCGAACAAAGATACCAGTTACCGGTGGGCTAGGCAAGAATCGATCATTTAACGCGTGACTCACTGTGTATACATCGATCGCAAAGTTGAGAAGTCTGTTATCATCGGGCGTTATCGACAGTGGCTTCTTTGCCTCTCTTCATCCTTCGTATGCGTTGCAGACTGACTTAATAATGACACGTTGTTCCCAAGGAAAATTACAGACGTCCTTACGAAACGAGTTACCCAGCGTGAATCCCTACACATACGGTACACCCGGTACATGCTCGCCAACTAATGGTATATGAATAATTGAATACCCCCCTATCCAACCCGTATCTATGAACGACAAGTACTACATCGCTTCGCTGTTACGCCGCTAACGGGTGTCCCATTGCCGTATGGTTTGCTACCTTTTTACTTTTCTTTCACTCCCGCCACCGTCTGTGCTGTTTTTACGATTGTCTTCGCATCGAGAAGTATGCAAAGAGGAAGCCTGCTGGCAGTATACTTTGCCTCGATAAGTTTCAATGTCTCGATGCTAGACTGCGGATTTCATGCATTTGTTACGAAATTTGTTACGGCAAATTTTAGACAGTGGAGAGATAAAAATAATTTCGGAATAGAAAATATATTATTATCAAATGACAAAAGAAAGAAAGTTCTATGCAGCTCCTGTATCTTGCTATTGACGTTTCTATTCTGCATAAATATTCGATACGATCGTAGTTATGTTTTAATGAAAAAGATATTTTGAAATATCTTGAGAACGACAAAGGCCTGTAATGCTCTTTGAAAATCCTTGTTAAATTGAATGGTGGTATCAGTCTTCCATTGCAACCATCTTTAACAATTATGTCAGAGATGTTATTGTATAAATCCCGTCATTTCATTCTATTGGTATTCCACCTCTTAGCTTTGCAATGCCTTTTGCGTTCTATAAATAAACTAAGTAGTGATTAATGAGACAGAGAGAGAATGTCTTTGAAGATTTTATTAGACAAGCAATTCGAATTCGATACGTATGCAACAGGATATCGCAGGGTAATAAGGAATGTTATCAGAAGTCAGTCTTCTTGATCTCACCGTAAGCGAATTCAATCAAAAATCGTCGAATTATTCGCAACATGTTCCTAATGCTCCGCAATCTTCGTGGAAATCCTTCGAAAACGATTTCTGCAAACTGCCGATCATTTCCACATGTTCCGAAATTGTCCGATGGTTGCATGTTGCTGGATAATCCACGTGGGGAACGCTTCCCTAATTTGGTCCCAACGACGATGTAACTGTTTAGATACAGAAGGCGTAACAATTGCAGAATATCGTCGCAGGGACAGTTCCAGGGATAGTATCATCCGATGATACTATACGAACAATTGTCTGCTCGCGGATATACAGATCACTGGAATAAGTCAGACAGAGGGGCGCTAGACGATGATTCGTGGGAAAACGAAAGCTGTGCATTCATTTAACGACTAAACAAAACACCTGCGAATGTACCTGCGCTTAGAAAATTGAAACGAAATAATTGAAATAGCTACACCATCGTAACAGCAGGGAAAACTCGGGTTAGGTCGAGTATCGTACTATAGGTTATTCCGTGATATTTTTTGCAGTCGTCTCGAAGACGGACACTGTTCGACCAATTTGATTAACATTCAAACGGTTGACTCAGGGTCCATTCATACCCGGACTGGAAAAATTGATACCTGCATGTCAAGCTTCTGACAACTAATTTCAATTTCCACATGTTTCGACAAAGCCTATAGACAAACTAAAGTGTCTAACCAGAAAAAATAAGCTGGAAAAATTGATAAATAAAAAGATAAATGATCGTAAGTATACCTGGTTATAGTTTATCAAAAAGGTCCGCCGTTCAGGGGTTAAACGAAATGATAACAAGTAGCGTTAAGGTTCTAGTTTATCTAGTAAAAAATACTCGATCAATTGAAACCATTGCACTGGAATAATCAAGCGTTTTGGTTATTGAATTATCATGTAGTTACTCGAGTTTATTCCGTAATCGAAAGCGACGCGAATTTCTATTTCACAAATCACGTTTTCTGAGTCAGTGGTGCGAAAAAGGGTCCGAAATTGCGACGAATTGACAGTTACTGTCGCGCGAAGATAACGTCAAACGAACGGCTGCTTTACACGAGATGTAATTGAAAGTTGAGAATCCATGGAGAAGATTACGAGCGTACACGTGACAATTGTTCGAAGGACAGTCAATAATTAGTAATAACGCGGCCAGACAATGTGCCCGCATTCGCCGATGGAGGCAATATGCAAGGAACACGCAGCGCGGCGCCAAAGAGTTACTACTGCATTCAGCCTATACAAGGTGCTCGATCCGTTTATTTAATAAACCTTGTTGATTATATAAAATCTGATCGTTGAATAAATCTGTCGCTACGTTTTCGAGTCACCGTCAAGTCTGCATATTGCTTACAGCGATTCTATTCTCAACATGTTTGCTACCAGCATTACACGCGATTCACAACACGTGGCTCCATAATGTTATTAACAGAATATTATTTGAATAATTCATGATATAAGCACGATGCTTTTAACGGAGTATTGTTGCCTAAATAAACGATGATCACGGACGTTTCAATTCGTTAATTACGAAGCAAACTTCGCGCATTCTATGTATGTAGATATCATTTTTTAAAAGATTTTATTTTCACGTGTAAAGTAGGAGTTGAAAATCACCGTGATTAACAACTTCCTTAGACAGACATTTATGGCTAAAGTGGATAGATGAGATATAAAGTAGTAAAAAGATTGCAAGAAACTAAGGTTGTCGGCGTATTGCTTTGAACTTATTGAAATTATTTAAGAAAGATTGAAAATCACACTTGGCTCTTGTGGATTGCTAAAATAACATTTTTTATTTCACATGAAGATCCGCAGTCTCACGATGGATACAGAACGAAACGAGAGACGTTAGAACGAGATTAGATTAAAGCGCGTAATAAATCGTTATGAATAAATCAGTCTTCAAAGTTACACCGAGCCATAAATTATTCTACAATGTGCTCCTGTTTAATTTAAACGCCAGTCGTAATATTTAAACGCGGATATGAATTGAAACAATTCGTCGAAAATTTGCAGCTGAAAGAGAAGAAAACAGAGGACGTAGACAAATATTATCTCCTTGAGAATCAAGTGTTGGAACCGAACGGTCGCAATTGATACTTTCTCGGTCGCAAACTGACGCTTCATTAACGACGATCACCACCATATCCCGGCCTCGCCGAGTCGTTTCTCTCCTCGTTTTTCCTTGTCCACTTCTCGGGATCTGTCGCAGAATTTTTCACGCTGATCCCCCTGAAATAATGAACGCGACTTCTACCTATGCATCCCCTCGGACCGAACGGAGCATCCCTGCACGTACAGAGTTCTTGTTCTTCTAGCAGAGCGTCTGCTTTAACGATCTCGTTCGGCTTCAGGAATTTGATGATCATTCCGTCGGTTCCATAGACGAACGTTAGTTTCTTCATCTGCCGCTTTATTATTAACTGCCTCGCGATCTCGAACAGCTTTCCGTGTTCTTTGCGCCGTATTTCGCATTTGTCGCGAACCTATTTAATCGTTACTCACAGAAGTGTTGCGGCCGGCGCTAATTGCTCAAGAAATTATAGAAGAAAACCAGTATACAACAATTTTATACCTGACTTGGTAAAACTTAGATTACAGTTGTTTCGATTGCTTTTATTTGTCAAAAAGTGTCTTTCAGCGCGAATAGCTGTATCCAGTTGAATATTCAATTACATGCTTGTTAATTCTTTCATTGCTGATTAAGATGAGAACGTACAGAGTTCGCGAGAAGTAATCTGATTAATGATTGATTAGTTATTACAAATTGTTATAAACTAATTAAAATTATAATTCAACTAGTTATTGTAAATTAGTTGTAATAACTCACGAGTTATAATCTAATAAACTAATATATAATAATTTATTACATCTAAGTCAAAATAACTAATGAATTATAATCTAAGAAACAAATTTATAATAACTAATCAGTTGTAATCATCGATCATTAATTATATTACTCTTTTCTGAAATCTGATGCAGTATGATAAATGTGTTTTTTATATTCTTCTTATGATCTTATATTATATTCGTATTACACAATTGTCACTCAGATTTATTATTATTATAATTCGTACTACCCTACGTTATATTCATATTGTAAACTATACAGGAGTAGATTAAAATCGTTTTAAATATTACAAATTAAACGGCACTTGAATTTAATACTGTATTATTTTGAATTTCGCCAATAGTTTCCCAGCATCTGTGCTATATTGAAAATCAGGCTTCCTCTCTCCGTCGAATATTCGCATCAAAAAGTCGACGAAGAATTTTTCGAGGAAGAATCATTGGACGTCGGAAAGCCATGAAACGGTTACGGCAAAGTGTTAAGGACTCGCGCGACGAACAAAGCGCAGCAAACGTCCAGCGAACAGTAAAACGAATGCTCACTGCGGCCACTTCCCCTTTATTTCGTGGAACGAATTTTCATTCGCCTTTCCCTCCCTTTTAATTAGCGCCGATTCGCAGCTCCGTCCTTCCTCGGTCGCTCGTAAAGGATCCTGTTCGCGCTCGCCCGTATAACAATCGCGGAGGTATGCGCATTGCCGTGGACGCGTGCTTTCACCGTAAAGGGTGAGATACGCATCGCGGGGCTGGAAAATGGCAACGAGGGTGGGCGAAGCAAGGTGGGTTGCTAATGAGGCCGCCGCGACACAACACGACTTGATACCGAACAGCCCTTTCCGGAAGTGCGTAAGCGTTCTTGCGACGCTGCTGCTAACAGGTTTTGCGCGCCTCGCCGCGCCGCGCCGCGCCGCGCCGGTCTGGTTCGGGCTTATCGCCGACCGCAGAGAAAATAGTCGGAGCGAAAAGAAAACGAGAGGCCGGCTGTCTTTTTGTCTCCGTTCAATTTGCATCCTGCATTTTTCCGACCGAATTCAATGGCGAGAATTTTGATACCGCGGTGTTTCTCGCGCTGCTATCGCCGCAGAGATGCCACGCGGATATCCGCTTGCGTAATACGCTCTAACCCGCGCGATGTGCTTGCTGCCAATAATTGCGCAGATAAAATAATTTGTGTCGACCGCGTTAAACGGCCTCCGAAAAAAACCAGGCTTGTCCGTCTATCGGTTTATGCTTTCCAAGTAATTTCATCGTTATACGATTCGCTGTACCTGATTACGAGCATTACATGTTCCAGCCGTAATGCAGGACCGTACAGTGTGTCTCAAAAGTGGGGAACAAGGTTCTTCTCTGTATCATTAACGTGCATTAGCAAATTGGAGCAATCGACGTGCACTCGGAATTTTATTGCAAGACCTACTTTCTTAAATCACTCGAATACTAAATACATTTCTTTCCTGCAGAACTTTATGCAAAATAGTAATAATCTTTATCAATTTCAACAAACATTACTCGAATAGAAATTTCTTTTGTTCTGTAATAATTTCGATGAATTGAAATTATTTTCAGTGAGTTTTAGAAATATTTTCGTCGCCTTAAATTTGTTGTACCAATTCTATCGAGGTATCTATGACAAAATTTGAGTTATAAAAATCGTTCCAGCGTAGCTTTTCAAAAAGGATACTGAGGAGGTACGGGGGCTAAGAAGATGCATACACGCGGCTACCACACTCGTTTTTGGTTATATGTAAACAACGCGAAAGAAACTAAATCATGGCGCGAAAGAAATTAGGAAGAAGCGAGAGAAGAGTGGGGGAGCGTTTCTCGTCCTGGGTCCGCTAGAGGACTATAGTATATAGTATCTATATACTATATCTATATCTATAGTATCTATATACTATATCTATATCTATAGTATCTATATACTATATCTATATCTATAGTATCTATATACTATATCTATATCTATAGTATCTATATACTATATACTATATCTATATACTATATACTATATCTATATCTATAGTATCTATATACTATATACTATATCTATATACTATATAGCCTTCCCTCTATCTCTCCGCTAGAGGACCCTGCCTTAGACGCGGGGATATAGAGGAATCATAATTTGCTGTATATATAGTTATCGGGAACGTTCAGAGGACTTGCGAGAAAGGTATCCATCTACCGGCAGGAAACGGAGGTAGCGGTCGCCACAATACGTATCACGTATACGCTATTAATTCAAGAGCTTTGTAATTACGCTATCAACTATTAATTATATCGTAATTACTAAAATTTACACGGAAGATATCAGCGACAAGTGACAGTTACCAAGCAATTATATAATATCAACGATGTCCATTTAAAATTCCAATTCATTATTGATAGCTATACTATAGGATAAAATAAAGGTTTCATATGAAAATTGGGCAGAACGATCTTCGTTAAACCGCAGGAGTACGCAGCGCGAAGCAGAATCCGAACGGAGGCTCGCGAGCACGGTGCGTCTATCAGCTTTTGTTCGATATTATTCGCTGCAAAATTATTTTTGTAACTGGCGTCGGTGCACGGTGCTCGCGTTACCACACCGGCGTTGATGGATCTGCCGTTGACTCGCGAAGCGATCCCACGGATTCAGACAGATATGGGCGTGGAGCATTTAAATCAATTTACGGACACGCACGAGTAGCCGCGTTGAGTATTTCCAGCGTTCTATGTATAAAGCCGCTTCCGATCGGCGGTCGATTTCGATCCCTCCGATCGTTTCGATCGTCCTTCATAATTTTCGGGCGCGAAACTTCTCGATCCACCTTACGGAAAGATGGCGTCGAAGAGAAGACGAGAAACAAAAATCAACTTTATGTCTCAGACGTTGTTCGACTACTTTGGCTTTCACCTGTTGTGCGATTGTTCGTTCCGTGTGAGTAATAAAGTGATTAATAAAGTAATTAATTCATTTAAAACTATAGAGTGTCAAGTGAACAAGAATGGACATCCCCGACACGTGCTGCTGTACGATTAAGTCGTAAATGTTCATTCCCGTTAACTGCAGAATTTTCAAGAAATTAATCGTTTTATTACTTAATTAATCACTTTAGGTAGTTGAACGTATCTACTTTAGCGAGGATTCCATGTAACGCTAGCTTATTCCAAGTAGCGTAGCTTATTGTTTAATGTACCCATTCGAGTATACATAAATGCATAATTTGATCGTCCCTGGGAAAGATGGTGTCAAAACGAAGACGACGCACGAAAGGCTTCTTCATTTCGTCTCCGACACGTAACGTTGACCGCGACGCGGTATACATAGTATACAATGTATACTATCCATAGAACGTACTGCACAATGTATATAGTCACTCATCAATGTTTTCCGACCTTACGCGTGCGTCATCGGAGCAACCCTGTGTTCATGGGTATAATTAGCTCTACATACGCCGCGTCGGAGCTCGTACATGAAGCGCTTCTACCTACGGATTCTCTTAAAATCGAAGCGGACGATGCCATCGGCACATTGCATCGCGGATTACGCTCGCCTCTTGTCCAGCAAAAAATACTGCAGCTAGACCGAGTTCTCGGACAGAGCGCGGCCGGGCCTCGACGGCAAACAGTCGGCCGACGTGGACGTTCCCGATGCGCCCCGACAGTGTAATATTGTTGTTTTCCGTTTCCACCGATAATGCTGTTTCCTTATTCCGCCGCGTCTGCGGGAAAGTTATGTCGGCTCTCGCGGATGCGCCGGCAAATCGATTCGCAATTCAGTATTCCTCTTAGAAATTTATTTCACACCATGTTTATTCTACCGCGTTCTGTCGCTGTCCGGGACAGGCACCGCGTTCCCACCGATCCAATATTCAAGCGGGTATTTAGAAAATAATAATTAGACGTGTTATTGAAATCGGAACATTGCGGCGGAACGGAGTCGAGCAACTATCGATTATATTACAGATAGGAATCGCTCGCCTCGATTAATTCGTACACGAGGCTTCTCGCGCACCGTTATTTCACACGCCCACGCTCCCGGTGATATACACCTACTCCAGCGGCCGAGTTTTACGCTTCTCGAACAATGTGAATTATTCAGCGAGCTCGGATAGGCTCCGGCCAGGAGCCAGGCCTTATTGCCGATTCGCCGAAATCCGCGCGGATCATAAATCAAGCGGGAGTCGTTCCTTTCGAAGCTGGACATCCGCTAACTGAGATCATTAGCGCCCCACATCGAACCGCCTCAGCGAACCCAATCAGTATCGTCCGCACGTGCTGGATGGCGATCGAGCGACGCGCGACCGGTCGATAAAAAATCGAGCGCGGTGAATTATGGCATCTATCGACGCGCTTTTATCTGGGGAATTTTGCGCGTTCCAAGCGAGAAGGATCGAAACGAAGGCTCCGAATGGCAAGAAAACCTTGTCGATCGCATTAGGCGATGTTTTTTCGAATAATTCCCGCTAGCCAAGCGGTAGACAACAGAAACGTCCAGGTGAACGCGACAATGCCAGCGGATACGCACACACACGGACACTCGAATCGTTCGCCGGTAGGCTAGCAGCTAGGCGGCTACATAGTCGCCATGTCTAATTATGTTGCATTGATTTTGTCATTAGCCACCCCTGCGACCGTTGTTGCTCGTACATGGTCGACGTCGAAGCAAAAACACTTCCCAGCGACGATCGACGACGAAACTCTACCCTACACTCCTCGAACCCTTTTCCACGGCCGACACCAATACTGTGACTGGCCGATGGAATTCGGGAATTCGAGGGAAGGTTTCCTTAACGCGTCGAGTGCCGCTTGTAGGTACTACTACCGACGGTACACACGGGTTTACGTGACGGGATTATTTCGTGGGGTCACGCAGCGGTGCATCGCTTCACTCGATGGCCCTAGGCACTTTTAACTCTGCCGGTCTCCTCGGATTTATGTGGTCTACCATGGAATTTTAATGGCTGTCGATGTCGTGTTCGATAAACGAGTGCCATTTTTCCTTCCGAAACTTTTGGATTTTTGCTCGACGGGTAGACAATTGCAGGGAACACGGGGTTAATGACTCTACACGCACTTCGTTTCTAATTTGGTTTCGCGTGTTCGTTGGTTGATACTAGGTATCCTCTTCTTAACACGATCGCTATGCCATTTGATGTTTTGCGCGATGAAAATCCAAGTTTGTTCGTACGCGTGTTTATTTGGAATTATAACGCGCAGCTGGCATTTGGAGAAGGATAGAGATAGACTGAGAATCTTTATGCAAATTCTCGTACTTAGATTTAAGTTGACAAAAGTTGGAGTTCGGGAAATGTTTCGTTGGTCAACTAAAGAATTACTTATGGTGAGAAAGAAAATGGAAATGCTATTAGTCTTCTTGCATTAACAAAATTTGGGCATACTGCAAGTGTGTAATACTGTAAATGTATGTGTTTGAACCAAACACTGATTGTCAAGCTTTACAGACGAATTAATTTTATACGTATTGTTATTTAATGTGTATAGTATTCATTATATTTATAATATTCATTAATGATTATTAGAAAATAATAGAGAAGAAATAATTTGTCAGTGTGGCTACCTGAAAGTATCTTCATACACTGAACACATCAAATGAATAATGCTGAAACTATTGACGACAAAGTCATTATTTTTCATCCTTCCATTTTTTCTTCTAATATTTATTATATTAGTAGACTGCGGATCTTTATGCAAACGAAAAATTGCTTCCACTATGCATCGGAAGTGTTGCATTTACAGTGATTCACGAAAGTATTCGAACACTATTCTAACTTTAACTGCTACGCCGCATATTTCAATAAATATACGTTGAAGAAAAAAAGATCCTTGACGGTATATTAAAGTAGGGTATATAAATACAAAAATCTTCCGATTTAGTATAAAACATATATCTACGATTTCTTTGAACAGGGTGCAGCTAAAATGTGTCGCAAAGGAAAGGAACAACTATTTGTTCACACTACAGTTCCTTCGTAATAATTATTTACATTTCTCACTTGTTCGATTGATTTCATCTTCATCTCGAAATCTTCAAAACATTTTCCAATTTAGAAATATATTTTAGTTTTCATTAAAAATGCAATTTGAACAATAAATTGTAACAGAAGAAGAAGTAAAAGAGATTTTGTATATCCGGCACACTCGTCATAGAATATTGTCATTTCTTCGCGACGAGTATACTTGTCAAAAACAGCTAACTGTTTAATCGTTTAGTTTGACTAAAACGGTAGCTTCAACACCTAATGCCACCCGATTGGAAAACTAATTTTCCCGCGGCGTTTGATTAGCCACGGCGTCGCCCGATCAGAGACGAATGTACCATGAAAGAGGAGACCGGCGAGAGAGGCGGTTTCGTGATCCGCGAGGCGGCATTGTTCGGCATCCTTCGTTCCGCCTACGATCGTAGGCCGGTAGGCGGGAAAGGGGCATGCGTATCCCGCGGGTCCTGGAATTCGCTCCTCTCACGGATTGGCTTAATTGCGGGGCCAGGACGTTAACCGGGTTAATTGGCGGATCCGCGTCCGAAGGGAGGACGGCCATGGGCCGCCACGTGAGTGTACGACGAAAATTCGATGAAATCTAATAATCGGTGACCGCCGGATGAGCTCGGAGAGCCGGCCAATATACTTCGGCTACACATGCGTGCGCGTGCGTGTTACGGGCAAGTTTCTCACGGTGCACTCGAAGAAAATTATAAGGGATGAGGTTAAACTCCAGGTTACCCCGCGGGGGTAAGAGAGCATCGAACGATGGAGAAAGAGAGAGAGAGAGAGAGTGTGTGTGTGTGTGTGTGAGAGAGAGAGAGAGAGAGAGAGAGAGAGAGAGAGAGAGAGAGAAGGAGATGGAAAGAAAGGAGGCGAAAGCGTTCGCCGCTCGAAGAGGGCAAATCATACTTAATTGATATCACAAAGAGGCTCTGCTTGCGCTCACCACCTAACCCAACCTAACTTCATAATCGCTAGCTCCTTCGCCGGATTAAACGCCGCCCGGATCCATGTTGCACGTAAATTACGCGCGCCTCCTCCGTGTGCTCTGCCCTTCACTTATTACCGTTGTCTTCGAGCGAATCTCTTCTTTCTGTTCTCCCATCGTGTTCCTCTTCGCTCACCCCTCTTCGTCGCGACTCTCTGCCCCCACCATTCTTCCCTCCCCCTCCTGCTCCCTTTCTCTCTCTCTCTCTCTCTCTCTCTCTCCCTCTTTACTACGGATCTTGCTTTATTTCTCTCTCTCTCTTCCTCTCTCCCTCCCCCTCTCTTTCTCGTTCTCTTTCTGTCTCGGTTTTCCTGCTCTCGTTCGACCGCGAACGGCCATCGCGAATGGCAAACAGCGGATGCGCTCGCGCAATTGAAAAGCCATCGATTAATTCATTGGCCGCCAGTATCCCCGTGAATTAACTGCGGCAGAACCTCGATAGCCGCGACCTAAGCTTGTTTCGACACGTTCGCGAGCTTACAAAGAATTGCTTAATTGTAAACAAATGAGAGGAAAGATCGCAGCGAGACCAGGATCGCAGGGTTTGATCCTATCGCGAACCTCGGCTAGAGGTAGATCGAATCTAGAATAACCGACTTGAAATGGAAGTTTGCGTATCGTTTAATGAAATACCAAGTTTCGAGGGGGTTTATGAAAGTGCAGTTTTGTAAACTGCCGCGTG
>CM052166.1:1901052-1928444 GCA_028455555.1 Augochlorella aurata | reverse complement strand
GCAATGATTACGAAATGAGATAAATAGTTATGCAATTCCTCTATCTTGCAATTAATGCATATAACATTTATTTTAATGAATAAGAAATCGTAATTCCACAAATCTACGCTTATTGTGCATCGCTTGACAATCGAGGCTACTATCGCAACGCGATCGGTCGTCATTAAAGTTCCAACAATCACGATAGGTTCACCTGAGCACCGAAAACAAGGTTGAGAAATCTCCAATTCGAACGCGAAACTTCTCCGGAGCTCGGCCGCTGAAATTGCTGCCGTCGATTCGATAATTCCTATACTTCGTTCATTAATTGACAGTCGCAAGAAGTTTCCGTGACGAAGTATTATCGTGGATCGATGACCGTCTCACGTCGATGCGTTTCGAGTTCTCGCAACGCGTGGGCCTCGTGGCTTGTTCTCGATGCGTGCGCTCGAACTTGTTCGGCTGTTCGATAGGTCTTATCGGACAGTGTACGCGGGTATTAAGTAGAAAGTCGCCGGCGTAATGACAATAATGAAAGGAACAGGGCGAGAGATTAATCGTGGCCACGGAGTCGCCGAGTGTTACGTTTAATGATCGATATCGTTAAACGGATTACGGGATAGATTTTGCCAGGGTTTCTTGCCAGTGGTTCTTCAATATGCACGGATAATAGCTGTCCCGTTGTACAATAGAGCCTCCCGTATCCGAACCAACGAGGAGACAAGCCTTTTTCAGAAAACAAGAATATTCCATAACAGACATATAACCTTTTAACTTCGCCCGCGAACATTTTCCGTGTCGAACTCGAATTTAAATGTTTAAAAACAATATAACATTCCTCTAAATGCTAAACAGAAAATTATTACGATATCTACACATTGCTTCACTTCTTTTCTATCTAAAATGATGTTATTACAGTTATAACGAATTATTAGAAAATAAACAATATCAAAAAGGAATTTAAATTGTAAATTTTGTTCATAGTAACCTCGATTACGTTAAGAAATTTTTTCTTGCTTTCGTTGCGCTAAATTAAATTGTCTGCGGTAATTGCAAGGCACGGGGTTAAATATTATTCTCGCGCAATTGGTTGCTAGATTTTACAAAATATCGTAAAAGTAATCGCACGACGTTTCACACTAATTTTCTCACCATTTTTCTCACCATTTTTCTCACAGTCACGCAGCGAGGAATCTTATCGTCCGTCTCATTCACACCCAATGTTTCTCGTTCTCGTCTCTGATACACTCAAGAAGAGAGCGACCCTAAGAAAGATAACGTCCGGCAATTCTCGGAACACCTATCTTCCTCGATAACTGTTGTGAGGTGGGCCCGAGACTACGTTAATTGAGCGAGGGGACAACTATACATCATTACGATCAGTTCGGTAGGGTACAAGGAGATATACATTGCGTGTAAGTCTTACGTTGAGGAGATATTTAATTCGGATGGCAGAAAAATTAGCGAACGATATCGCGACTTCCTCGTCCAACAGTACTTGTAAAAAATAGCGTCCAGAAGTGCTTGTTAAGACAGTGCAGCCGTTTATTTGTGTTAACCCCTGGCACTATAGCAATGAGTCATGTTCGTGATGAAGATTTCGTGCATAGTTAATTTATTTCTTTTCTATCCAAACGAAATTTTATTCTTCTGTTATTATAACCTAGGAATGAAAGTAAATGGAAAGTTAGAAGAAATATTTAAGAAAAAGCGTTAATCGATGCAATTGCGAAAGAATCGCATTGCTTGGGTTAGAAGAAGATATATGGAGACCTTTCATCTGTAAATATAATAAATGTAATAAACGTAATAAATATAATTAATATGATCAATATAATAAATATAATATAAATATAATAAATTAAAAATATCGCATCGATTCATGCAATATAGAACAAATACAATAAAATAAAGACGCAAAATATGGAACAATGTAAGCCCTCATAATTTCGACCGAAAATAATTGTATTTTCATGGGAACAGAAATTTCGAAGCCGCCGAACAGAACGGAACGACATTAATTGACACGAACCATCGGTCATTGCTACTGTTCAAGAGCGCAATTAACGTCGAACGACGATTATTTCTGTTATTCTCGATTCTTCGTCTCGTCGTTGCGGTGGCACGCAAGCTCGCCTGAGAAATAAGCAGGCACGATATTCAATAAATAACGAGACGCGTACGAGATAATTGGAGGGCCATAATTGCGCGCATCTTGCGTATTTCGTGCCGCGGCGTAACGCGCGACCGATCCGGGCATGGTTTGGCCCCGCGGGGCCCGCCGTTCGATTCTTTCTGCCGACAGAAAACACAAAAGGGACTTTCGCGTGAGAAGCCGCGTATACATCGGTTCGGTTTCCGGTGAAACGGCGCGACAAACAAAAGCCTGGTGCGCCTCGTTCGCGGTCGTCCGCTGAATGTTTAACTGTTACCCATCCCCCAACCGAACACCGTCAGTCCACTTCTGCGTCTATCTCTGTCCCGTCCATATCCCGGCCCGTGTTTTTCCCTCCCGTCATTCGGTACAAACTCATCAACCACCTGTGTTCATTTCGACTTTCACCCAAGCGACGATTATGTTTCGAGTCCACCGTTGTAGTCGCCCATTTTGTTTGCCGCCGCGAGACCGTTGTCTCTGCGCGCCGGCGACACGCGCAGGACACCATTCAAACTGGGGATGTTCGAGTTAAATTCGATTCTTTAGAAAACCAGCTCTCTTGCTTATTAGATCAGTCTTTTGAATCCTTTCTTTCGCATTCGGTTTTCTCTGGAACCAGTTCTTTGGTGGGAGAATCGCAAGTTTCTGCCCTCTAGGAGAATTAATTGTCGACAGTAAAAGGGTCGATCGAACAGTTCGATGTGTAGATCTTTCGATTTTTGCAATTATATCGATTCTTGCAATTATATCGATTCTTGCAATTAAATTCGATTCTTGCAAATCGATTCTTGCAATTATATCGATTCTTGCAATTAAATTCGATTCTTGCAAATCGATTCTTGCAATTATATTGATTCTTGCAAATCGATTCTTGCAATTATATTGATTCTTGCAATTAAATTCGATTCCTGCAATTATATTGATTCTTGCAATTAAATTCGATTCTTGCAAATCGATTCTTGCAATTATATAACTCTAATTGAAACACCTTTCGTTTTCGTAGATCTTGTCTCCCTCCATTGGCTAATTTTGGTCACACAAAAATTCCCATTTTTTTAAACTTTAAACGCGATTTTTAAAAGTTCGTTCTAAGATTATTTGACTTTTTTCTGTTTACAACTTGTTTTAAAATTTCAGACCATAAATGAAACATAAAATACTAATTCGAAAGATTAAGCAAGAATTGGTGAATATATCTTTTATACTAGCTCCTCTGCGAACAACGTTTTGATGCCTCCATTGCGCATCTTTATAAATCAAATATACTGTTAAACTTTCGGCATACCCGATCTTTTATATGGACTATTGTTTTCTAGATAAGAACGTAAGAAGCTCCATAATACTCGTAATAAACTTTCACCTCAAGAAGACAAGACAAGAATTGTTACAACTATGAACACCATGAATATATTTTTATAGGGACGCCGAAGAACTATAATTTCAATACATATCGGTGACGAATCCGCAAAAACGATTGTCTTTTCGAGAAACGTACAAGGGGAAGCGTGCAGAACGAAACCGGGGCGCAGCTGGCGGTTTCGCGTGATTAAGATAGGGTTCCTAATCGAAATAAATGTTTATCCAGAGAACTGTGTAAATTCGAGGAAGCAGACTAATCGTAGAAAGCTTCACGCGATCGGTTCCCGCAGCCACTAGAAAATCTTGTGCATTATTAATCGTGGACAGGCCGAGCCTGTCTTTGCGGTAACCTTCAGTAATCTTCGACAGTGGCCGATAAGAACACGGTAATCAAATTCATCGATCGCATTAGCAGTAACTATGTTTCGCGGAAGAACGAGTCTTCTATATGTCGTCGATGAAAAGGTAGAGGTACTAGCAATCGATACCTCGGCTTAATGAATCCTGGAAGCACGTAATGATCCGTCGCTCGTCGCACCATCAGACCATCGGATGGTGTTTTCCTCAACTTCTAGGATGATTACAAATTATACGCTGCTCTCGCAAAGGCGGGAACACGGGTTTCTTCCTTTCGCAGATTCCCGACGCGATCACGAACATGGGAAGCCAGTTTTTCAGAAGTTCGATTGCACGAATCGACTCTGAATGTCGCAAATACACAATCAAATTTCAGCGCTGCTTTGAATACAATGAAACTCCGTTCAAATAATTGCATAGTTTGTTTTTTCATAATATATTTATAATTGGTACTCGGCGAAATTTCGGGTACGAAAAGGGCCCAAATGCAAATAAAATCTGGGCCAGTTTCAAGTCAGTTACAGACGAAGAAACATTAGCAAGATTGAGTTTGATTCTCTTCCGGCTCGTGACAGTGCAAATAATTTTATGACGTATTTGCACCTATATACGTAGTTAAAGAATAAAATTCTAAAAGGAAAACGAAGAAATGGAGACCGATTTAAAATAATTAAACATTAACGAAATATCCACAGTTGAACTGAATCTAAACCAATTTTAGCTATATTCGAAAATAATTGCATAATTCGTCTATTCATAATATATTCATAATTGGTATATCCACTCAGATTATTGGTTTAAATGATTCCACAGAATGTTTCAACCTTCGTCTAGTCAAGGAATAAAATTCTAGAATGAAAACGAAGAAATGAAGATTGATTTAACGAAATCAAACACTGCTGAAATACCTTCAGTTTAATTAAATCGGTGTCCTGCCGTTTCTCTTCAGAGTCAACGAGCTCCCAGCTTTCTTCCAGAAGAACATTCTTTCGAAGCGAGGAAATTTCGCTCGATGCAAACGAAGAGAACATTGGCGGGTTTATCGGCGCGAATCGGTGGAACAGCCACGTGTTTATAATCAAGAATTCGCATGGTCTCGGAGCAGTTAAGATGGTATCTTTTAATGAAAGGCTAAGGACTGATGAAAGTAGAGGTTTCTATTCAGATCTAGTCCCGATCGAGTCGGGTTCATCGGTGGCCGTCCTTTGGTTCCTAGTACCGTCGAAGCGGGTGATAAATTAGCTAGAAATAGGTAACTCGGGGCAGGTGATGTTAGATTGGCAGATGTTTCTGGTTACACAATAGTGGAGCCCTAATCTAGCCGGTATCGCCGTTACCTATATTTTTTTCGTAGGCGATTACATGGCCGTGCTAATGTCGTTATAAATTACGTTATTATAACGGTCGTGGTTCTCCTTCGATCTTTTATTCGCTTCCACCTCTATACGTTCAGCGAGCGACAGGCCGAAATGCTTAATCTGAGTATAATTAGCGTCGCAATGCCACGCAACTGTTTTCGGAGTTAAGAATTCAGCCGGTAGAACCGAACTTGTTATTCGTAAAGTCTCAAGTTTTCCCACAGCCAAATTGATTCGCCTAACGTCTCGAGCAAGTCTGCCATTTAGTCTCGACTTGCACGCGTTTCGCAAACGTCCATCGAAATTCTCACGCGTCGACTGCTTTCGAAACCGAAGTACCATTTTCTTCTCATTTTCAATAATTTATACATTAATCTGAATTGCATGAGCGCTGTTAGGTTAAATGATTTCTTGGCCGCTGATTATTTCAACAGAACGTGTCTGCGTTTCGACGAAAGAACTGAGCTTAAGATATTTTAACAGCACGACTGACTCGCGCGACGTTTACTTTTCAGCTAATTGCAAGAAACGCTTTACGTACATATTAAATAGAAAACATGAAACCAGACGTCGCGATTGCATATGTTGTACGAGAAAATTAGATTTCTAACTCTAACACGGGTCATAAAGAACTACCGTTCGACCTGCAACGGGCCGGGGGGAGGGGATAATTGATCGCCGAACGTCAAACGGGAGAGCATAAATTCTCCTGGGCGATTCCGCGGACAAGAAAATTCGCTAAATATAATCGCGACCGCCGCGTGATTGACATTAGTCCGGACGGTTAGATCAAGGATAATCGGAGGAAACGATCGCTTGCGGTGGCCCGACGCACTATAAAAGTGGCGTCGCCGGAGACGCGGAATTATAACCGCGTTGATAGGAGCGAAAGGCAAAGGGTGAGCGGCGAATAAAGATAGCGAAGGAGAGACCGCATAATACCGTGCACGTATGTATCATGATGTCCAGCGGTGCACTTGCAGCCAACAAGAAAGGAAACTGCGGCCCGCGATCGGGCAGAGGGGGAAAGAATCCCGCGGTTGCTTCCACGGGATGAGAGGGATCCAGAGGCCTGTCACGCGGCGCTGTGCCCTCGCACACGCGCGCGTCCGCGAATTCATAAATCCGAATACACCCACTCTTTTCAACGTTGGCCCGTTAGATTCCGGGAACCCTCGTGCGTCCGTCTTTTCGAACACGATTATCTGCGACTATGTTCTGCGGCGTAGTCGCGACTAGATCATTGAATACGCATCCGATAATCTAGGACCGTCGAGGTGCCCGACGAGAAAATGTATGAATGCTTCGGAACGGGATATCTCGCGGTGCCATTTCCAAAGTCCCCGTAACGTCTTCGTTATCTGTTTGCGGAGCCGGACAATTTGTCCTTTTACGACTAGAAAAATTAGTCGTAGATGGGCTATCGGGAAAAGAACGCCTTAATCTAAGCCTACACAAGAGCTACATTCATTCCCTCGAATTTCAACTTTGCGATCTCGCTTTCCGTTATGCTTTTTCTGTTCTCGTGGGCACAGGCGGGAGAGAGACGTCAATAACCAATCGATAGATAAGCATGGTCGGGCCGCAAACACAGCTGGGTCCACCGAGGGCCCAGGTAATCCGAACACAGGATGCCTTGTGTTACCATGCCGAGTCTCTCTTCGGCGTTGTGTACCGACCCGGGGCCATCGCTGGCTTGATCCTCTGTACACGCAGCTTGCCGCGTTTTCTACGTATTTCGCTATCTTTTGACTGTCCTCAGAGCCGGCACTGTTTGTCCGGATTAACCGGCTAGACCATCTCATAATACTCCTCGCGAAATCATTCCCTCTCGGGCGGCTGAGCTGAGATCTCCTGAATACTCGGCGCCGGAAACGAATCTGAGATTGCCACGCGAACCGCGAACATTGCGCGAACTTGGTTCAACATGTCGTCAAGAGTAGCTTCGTTTTGAATCCGTGAGAACATAGCGTGCTGGATCTCCAATTCGAATCTTAATGGTAAAGACGATCACATATGGGTGTCGCTGATATTTAATTAGGTCTTGAAACTCATTCGTTGGGGCATACAGAGTTATCCATATAACTAACTTTGGGATGTTGAATGAGAATATCTGTCAAACGCCATGTTTGTTTCTTGACGCTTTCTTTTCCTTCTAACCTGCAATGGTAGACAATTTTAATGATGGTGTCGTGTACGACCGAAGAGCGTGTTAAAGTTGTTCAAATTTATTTTAAAAATCAGTGTTCAATAAAAATTACCCGTCGTAAGTTACGTGATTTTTTCGGCATATATAATCGTCCATCTGAGCAAACTATTCGGAATTTCGTTAAAAAATTTGATAAAATTGGATCTTTAGATCAAAGTCTGACAGATCAAAAACAGCTCGTTAGAATTAAAACATCGCTGTCGTTCATGAAACTTTTCTAATTCACTTTAGTTCACATCCTTTGTTTTAATTCACTTTCCTAATTCACACCACACACTTCCGATGGCAGTTTGTGGTGAATTTTGCATAAACATTTGTATTTGCAACGCAGAAATTTCGTTGAATGGTTGTTAGAACATCGTTCGAATTGAAAAACTGAATGTTACTAGGATTTTCAGAATATAAAAGAGTTAAACTACTATCTCCTACGATGAATTTGAGCATTCCGGTAACATTAATTAAATCACTTTAACCTTTTGACTGCTATGGGCGCATATATGCGCCCAGCGAAAGCTGTCCCTGTGGACTATGGGCGCACATGTGCGCTCGGCGATTGCTTCGATCATTTACTGCTGTTTTACTGTATTTGTCCTGAAATTATTTTATCGTATCGGCAACACTCTCAGAAACAACATACCTTGTTGCTTATCAACAAGAAAAAATGAAATCTATGAAATTTATGACTGGGCCTGCGGAATCTCAGCCTCGAGACTTCCTCGAGAAAAAGTATTCAGTCCCAGCGAAGCGTTTCGGCTCAGAGTATTCAACAGTCGAAAGGTTAATGTTATGCGTTATCACTAAATCTGCCGACTCTTAAAAGTAATTATCGTACGTTGCTTCCTAAGAATTGAAACCTTCTGCCATTTTGATTATCACATTCGATAGGATGAACAAATCTATTCCATTATCATCAATGACAGAATCTTTGAATGCTGCATTACGTTAACGTGACGAATTGTTCTGTGTTACAGGTACGACCTGGGGTTGCGTCGGGGTAGCTAGTAAAGTGTCCGTTGATGGTGAAGAGTTTACGATTACCGATAGACTGCGATTGAAGAGGGTGGGGAGCGTAGCATTTGGTAGGAGGAGGAGAAGAAGAAGAAGAGTAAGTCGAGAGAGTGTAGGCGCAGGCGCCGTAGGTGATGTGAGGCTGGCGCCCGCCTCACGTTTGGGGTGATGCCCTCCAGTGAGCCTCATCCCCCCCAGTACCACCTTCAGCACCACAACATTCCTCCCTCGCATCTTCAACAGCAGACGTCGAACGCGATCGGGCAGCATCAGCTTTATCAGCAGCTGGTGGCGGCCCATCATCAGCAACAGCAGCAGCAGCAACATCAACACCAGCAGCAGCAGCAGCGTCAACAGCAACACGGCGGGCCCTTTCAAAATTCCCCGTACACGCAGCAAAAGCAGGAGATGAGCCCGGAGGAGGAGGGGGGTCGAGGGGGCGGGTCCCCCCCGGCAGCGGGGGCCGCGCTGCATCAGCCGCACCACCCCCGCACGGCCAGTCCACCCTCGGGCACAGAACCCTGCACCCGCGATGCCATACCAACGCCCACGCCGATTGCGGATACGACCACGACCACTACCACGACTACTATGACCATGCAATCGCAAGGCCAGCAACAGCAAGAGCAGCAAGGTCCTAGCCCGAGCCCAAGCCCAACGGGCGGCGACGTTGAGAAATTCGATGGGAAGATCGTCTATAACCCGGACGGTTCGGCGTACATAATCGAGGGCGAGAGCGAACTGAGCGAAGATGATTCCTTGCCGGACGGTTGCATTGTAGACGGGCGCGGTGTCTCTGTTCCTCATTCTTTAGTATTTCCTCAAATCGCGAGCGCGTACTACGTGTCGAGACTGTACGCCCATCAGGCGTACCAGCAGCAGCAGCAACAGCAACAGCAACGTTCGGCGGCCCAGCAGCATAATCCCGATCTTCCTGTAATGCACAGCTATCGGGTGATCAGCTACAGAAGCGCGGAGGGCAGCAAACAGCCGCCCCCGCCCCCGACAGCACCTCCACCGCCAGCCGCCTCGGTGCCCGTGAAACCTATTTTGATGTGTTTCATATGCAAGCTGAGCTTCGGGTACGCGAAAAGCTTCGTGGCGCACGCCCAGGGCGAGCACCAGCTCACCT
Organism: Augochlorella aurata; assembly: GCA_028455555.1. Classification (NCBI taxonomy): domain Eukaryota; kingdom Metazoa; phylum Arthropoda; class Insecta; order Hymenoptera; family Halictidae; genus Augochlorella; species Augochlorella aurata. Next base: position 1,918,884 of record CM052166.1, on the reverse strand, counting down.
TGATGGAAGACGAGAGACAAGTGCTTTCTCACTCGACGGCGTCGGCGATCATCCAGGCCGTGGGCAGAGGAAAGCAGCCGCTCGTCAGCTTTCTCGAGCCCGTGACGAACTCCACGTGCCCGCAGTCGTCGCCCGCGCAGATGCAGAGCCAACAGCAACAGCAGCGTGCCGAATCCAACGAGCACGAGACACCGACGGCGACCAGCACGCCCGTGAGCACGCCCGGAGTTCCAAGCAGTCCGCAACAGCAGCAACAGCAACAGCAACAGAGGCCGTCGCCGAGCACACCCACCACACCCACGTCGCATTCGAATCATCCTCTAACGTACAATCATCAGCAACCGCAGCAACACCAATGGACCGGGGCGCAGGTGAGCGCTGCCTCCTGGGCCAAAGCACCGGACGCCAGCATGCATTACACTTCACCGCCACCGCCAAGTTCCTCGACCAAAGGCTCGCCGTCTTCTTACGCTGCTCTGACGCAGCAGCCACCGAATTTCCTGACGGGCACCACCATCGGCGTGTGTCCCGAGCACATGCAAGGCAGACCGAGCGGCGTCGAGTGCCCGAAATGCGAACTGATCCTCGCTAGTAGCCGGCTAGCAGGCCCCGGTGGACCGTTGGCGGGCATCCACAGTCGAAATTCGTGCAAAACGTTAAAGTGTCCGAAATGTAATTGGCATTACAAGTATCAGGAAACCTTGGAGATCCACATGAAGGAGAAGCATCCCGAAAGCGAGACGTCCTGCATATACTGCATCGCTGGCCAACCGCATCCTAGGTTAGCGCGAGGCGAGACTTACACCTGCGGGTACAAGCCCTATAGGTGCGAGGTTTGTAATTATTCGACGACGACGAAGGGCAATCTGAGCATTCATATGCAGAGCGACAAGCATTTGAATAACATGCAAGAGCTGCAGCAAGGCGGAGGCGGCAGCTCGGGCGCCAGTAATCCATCCTCCTCGCAAGACGCGCCGATGCCGACGAGAAGTCCGCACCACCAACAGAACCACAGTCCGCACATCGCTGGCCAAGCCGGAAACCAAAGCAAACCGAAGCCGACTTTTCGCTGCGACGTTTGCAACTACGAGACCAACGTTGCGCGCAACCTGAGGATACACATGACCAGTGAGAAGCACACGCACAACATGCTGGTCCTGCAACAGAACGTGAAACACATGCAGACCTTGTCCGCGTTGCAGTCGCATCACCAGCAAGCACAGCATCACCATCAACAAGCGCAACAGCAGCACCAACAGCAACTCGAGCAGTTGTTGCACCTGGGTGGCTTGGACAAACCCCAACACGCCGAAGCGGCTCTGGCCGACATGGCTTACAATCAGGCCCTATTGATTCAAATGATGACCGGTGGTCAGCTGCCACCGCAGCTCCCGCCGGAAATTATGGGCGGCATGGCGAGTATGAGCGCGATGGGAAATCTTGGCGGAGACGTCGGACTTTCACCGGACAGCATGGATCCTCCTCCGGAACCGGCTGATCCCGACCCGTCCCATCTTTATCAGTGCTGTGTCTGCAACAACTTCGCGACCGACTCCCTCGAAGCCCTCACCCACCATCTGGCTGTCGACAGAACGCGGACGCGCGAGGGCGAGATCCTGGCGCTGGTAGCCGGCCACTTTGTGTGCAAACTTTGTTCCTATAAAACTAATTTAAAAGCGAACTTTCAACTCCACTGCAAAACGGACAAGCATCTGCAGCGCCTGCAGCACGTGAACCACGTGAAGGAAGGCGGCCCGAGGAACGAGTGGAAGTTGAAGTACTTGGCATCGCCCACCAGCACCGCGCAATTGCGTTGCCACGCGTGCGACTATTACACTAACAGCGCTCATAAGCTGGCCCTTCATGCCGCCTCCCCGAGACACGAGGCCGCCGCGCTGCTCCTTCGTCATCTGCACGAAGCCAGCACCAACGTACCTACCCAAGGCAAACTTTATCACTGCGCTCTATGCGGGTTCAGCGCGAGACACAGGCTGCCGCTTCTCCAGCACGTCCGCTCCCTCAGACACCTGCAGATGGAGCAACTGCATCAACTTCATCGGCGGAGCGGCATCCAAGGGAACGAAACACCGCACACCGATATCGGCGACGTTTTTCAAGTCGTCGGCGATCCTGATGCACCGCCCGCCCAACAATCCAGTCCAAATACACCTACTACTCCCAACGCTACCAGTGTCAACAGTGGTAAGTACTCAAGATTAGTTATCTTCTTACGCTTGTCCACTTCTATTTCTTAGCGTGCATTATCGTTAGCGGATCGGCAAATTAGTTGATTTTACTTTCCCGATTTAGCGTCGCAGCTACTGCTAAACTATTATTCGCCGCTGTTTTTCAATTTTGCTGCATAACTTTCCTTCGACTGATTTAGGCTATCTTCTATGTGACGCATGCTGATGAGAATCATTGGTATCTGTTTTTCAGTTTATTGTTAATAACATATTCTATCGCTGGTCAAAGTTCTTAGTATTTTAGTCAAATAATGTCTTTTGCTTTTCGGTTACTGCATTTCATGGAAGCATCTTTCTTGCTTTTCACGACCAATAACATTTTATTTTCTTTGCACACCTCGTATGACACAGGAAATACATTACGGCCTCTGTTCACCGCGAGCCTTATGCAAAGAGAACGACGGTGCACTGAAGTAAATTATGAATTTTGCGAACCTTAGACCCTGCCGATATCGAATATGTCTATACACGTAATTTTCCGTACGCGAGAAATAGCTCTGTCTAGAGTCTCCGGATTAACTTGCATTTCATGATGTCACATAAAGCTCGTCTTAACTCTAACTTGATATGAAAAATAGAGAGCGACTCGGATTTGAATAAGATGCGGAGACAATGTAGCGCTCGTTAACCGCGAAATTAGTAACATTAGTAAAAATCGTCTTTTTAAAAATGATACCGTGGAACATTTTGTTTGAATTTCACGGCAATTCGAATGAAACATTACATCTCCTTTGTTAGAGCACCTACGTTTGCTCGAATTAATTTCTCGGCTTAATAGCGGCCATCTGTCAACAAATTATTATCATTATAATTGTTTTTATGAAAAGCCTCGGCCCGAGGAAAACCTCGCGTCGTAGAAAGCGTTGGGAACACCTTCGTGAATTCAGTGTTTTCATCGATTATCGCGTAATTAAGAGGCAATGACAGTAATTTAGCGTGGCATATGGTCGTGGCGTGTGCCGCACCACGCACAATGCAGAGCGTTATTATATCGGCGGCCTGTACTTATATAAATATATGAGGAAGGACATACATATACGAGGAGAAAACCAGTAGCACGCGTTGCCTCGTCCCGTTGTGTTCTCGCAACTGACGCTGTTCGATGTAAATGCGGTTTCGGACAATACCAGACCACGCGAATAGGCGGTCGTTCTTTATTTCTTGTCTTGCTTTCGCCACTGGGCTACGCTTCTTCTCCCGGGAACGAACCATCGATAATTTTGTATTGCCAATCTGTAATTTCGCCGGCATTGTTAGCCGAGTCAAGGAAGCATCTGCGATATCTATACACCACGACGCACCATTCTACTCGCGCATCTCATTGCTGCTAAAACTGCTTCCCTTAACGCTGCATAATGGAAACGTCCGACCGTGTTCCCTCTGTCGCAAATAAGATTATTAGGTTGAGTTACTGCTAAGCTGATTAAATAATCGAACTAATAATTCATACAGAAATTATACGAGGTACTTTGACCGGCTACAATGTTTCCTTTCTACATGCATTGCAGATACAATACTCTTTGAATATTTATTGTTGCTGTTAAGTATTTTTTAGTTTTTATTTGAAAATTATACATTTGCGGTGTAATAATTTGTCTAAACTTTGCACAGTGACAGCAACCTGCACTCCATACCGTCTGGCACGTGATGGATATCACCAGCAATACGCTGTAAAGTATGGACGTAATTCCGTTCTTCCTAATCGGAATAAAATTCTGTTTTCATATAATCAATATTTAAACATCCAAGTAAATGTAGGCTCATATCAAATGTAAATTTTGTCCACCTTCTAAGAAATGACTGCAGTTTTACAGCAGATGGTACGGCGAGAGGATAAACGGGAAGTAAAATAATTTTATTTATCGCAGTCGAATACAGTAATTTTGACGCTTAGCAACGCTTTCTCATTATTTGTCTCATTATTTGCAATCATTGCATGTTGCAAAAACATTTAATTTTCTGCTTAGAGTGCTTATTGCATGCGCATGCGAGAATCCTAGTTAGAAATTCGTAGCTTAGGTATCGAAGACAGTCGGGTTTGCTAACGAAAGAGAGTTACATTTCGATGTTTATAGAACGACGGGAAGAAGGTAGCGAATGCGGTAACGAGGTAAAGCAAGAGCCGGAAAACGATCAGGAAACGGAACAGGAACCGGAGAACGAGCAGGAGGACGTCTCCTGTCCGTATTGCACGTATCAGCCGACGTCGCGAGAGGAATTGAGACAGCATTTGCAGGTTGCTCATGTGCAGGACTCGGACGAGAAAGCGGAGACGGTGAAGGAGGAGCCACCGCCGGACCTGTTGTGTCCGCTGTGCCAAGACGGTTTCCGAGAGCGATCCGCGCTGGAGAAGCACGTGATGCAGATCCACTCGGTGAACGCGGACGGTCTGCAGCGACTACTGTTGCTGGTCGACCAAAGCCACTGGCTGAACAATAACCCCAGGAACACGTCGACGCCAGCGGTGACGACGCCGACGTCGCCGACGACCACTACGAAACCACCGCAAGAGGAGGAGATCAACGAGCGCGGTGGCAACGACGAGATCGAGGAGATCACGCGATGCACGATTTGCGGCCGGATCTGCCGCTCCTTGGAAGAACTGCAGCAACACCACAGGGAGACCCATCCGGCGACGACGCCCACGCTGGCGGTCAGCGAGAAGCACGTGTACAAATACCGGTGCGGTCAGTGCAGCCTCGCGTTCAAGACCCTCGAGAAGCTGCAGCAGCACTCGCAGTATCACGCGATAAGGGACGCGACCAAGTGCGCGCTGTGCGGCCGATCGTTTCGGTCGGTGCAGGCGCTCCAGAGACACCTGGAGTCGACTCACGCGGACCTGCACGAGGACGAGCTGGCGCAGTACAAGCAGAGCCTGCTGCACGCGCACCCGCTTCTCCAGGCGCTCACCGAGGAGAGCTTCCGGAGACAGGGGAACCTGAGCGGGGAGCAGAGCGTGGAAGATGACACCAGCAAGGCCGAGGAGGAGGAGAGCGACGCCAGCGACTCGTCGCCGTTGCACAAGGAACAGCGTCTCCTAGAGGACTACCTGAACAGCCAGCCGGTCGCCGAGGACTCCTACCACGATCCCGGCAGGAAGTTCAAATGTCATCGTTGCAAGCTCGCGTTCACGCGGCAGAGCTACCTGACCGGACACAACAAGACGCTGCTGCACCGCAAGGGAGAGAAGATGTCTTACCCAATGGAGAAGTACTTGGACCCGAACAGACCGTACAAATGCGACGTTTGCAAGGAGAGTTTCACCCAGAAGAACATACTGCTGGTTCACTATAACAGCGTGAGTCACCTGCATAAATTAAAGAGGGCCATGCAGGAGCAGGGTAATAACAATACGCTGATATCAGTAGTGCCGCCAGCCAGTCCGACAGAGTCGCCGGATTCCCAGCAAGATCAAGATAAGAAGCCGTACAAGTGTAACATCTGTAAAGTGGCTTACTCGCAGGGTAGCACTCTGGACATTCATATGAGAAGCGTGTTGCATCAGACAAGAGCCAGCAAACTGCCGGATCTCGCTGCCAGTGGGCAATTAGATCTCGCGCGACCGTTGATCGAGCAGCCGCCACCATCCAGCCCGAACAGTCCACCTGTCAACATGAACACCAGTAGCACAGGAATGCTGTCTTGTCCCCGGTGTAGCGCGTTGTTCGTGAACCAGGAGCAGCTCGCTACGCATCAACAGCTCTATTGTATTTTCAGCAATCCTCTGGCATTGTTTCAACAACTGGCAGCGTCGCAGCAACTTGTCCCGTCTACGCCCGCGAAAACACCGCCGCCGACGTCTACGACGCCCGGGCCGCAGCAACACATGCAACAGAGCGTGCAGCACGCTTCGCAGACGACACAGGACATCCTGTCGCAGCCCCGTCACAAAACGTCGCAGATGTACAAGCATCTGTTGGAAAGCTTCGGGTTCGACCTTGTGATGCAATTCAACGAGAACCACCAGAGACGCCAGCGGAAGGAGGAGGAGGCTGCGGCGGCGCTACAGGCTCAGCAAGAACAACAGAAACAGGAACAGCAGAAACAAGCGCTCGCGGCTCAGGCGGCTCGCGAGAAGGAAGAGGAGCCGGAGGAGCCGACCGACGACGATGTCATACCGGAACTGACCAGAAGCACTTGCCAGCATTGCAACAAGGAGTTCAGCAGCGTCTGGGTGTTGAAGGCGCATTGCGAGGAGGTGCATCGTGATCTGGTGCCCCGCGAGTTTCTCGAGAAGTACGCGCAACAATTCAAGTGCGAGTATGAAAAGAAAAGCGTGGTGGTCACCGTCGCGACGTCCTCGTCGACGTCGTCTGCGCCCAGAAGCTCTACCCCCGCGTCCGGTCAGCCGCAGGATCTCAGCTCCGACAAGGAGCAACGCGAGAAGGAGAAGGAGGAGATCGCTGAGAACAAAGAACGCGTCAGCAAGACCCCGGAAGCAACGTCGACTACACCCGCGACTACTCCTGCGCTGAGCAACACGCCCGTGTCGAGCACCGATTCGACTACAGCCACCGTATTACCGACCAATCAAACTCATCATTCGCAACAACAACAGCAGCAACAGCAACAACAACAGCAGCAGCAGCAGCAGCAACAACAGCAGCAGCAACAGCACGCTCAGCTCACGCTGGCTCAACAGATGTCCGAGATGCAAGCTGCTCTGAACGCTATGGCAGCTTCTCAGTTGCAACAACAACTTCAGCAATACCCTGGATTGATGATGGGCATGATGGGCCTTCCTCTCGGACTGAACGTTCCTGCTTTGGCCGCGATGAACCTGCAACCACCTCTGGTACCCATGATGCTACCGCCGCCGCCTTACGACGGCGCTGCAACCGCATATCCGCCGATCAACGCTCAGGCTGATCTTCTGGCTAAACAACATCTCGCTCTGCAACAACAACAAGCTGCAGCTGTAAGTAATTTTGTAATCCTCCAATGCTATGTTTTACGTTCTCTTAAGTACTATTCCTTGGGCCATTTTTTCTAATTTTCGTGTAAACTTCCTTAACACGTTAACCCTCACACGATCAAAGCTTTAATGAGACTAACGTTAATCTTGGCAATTAGGGATTTCAAATAATTTATCGATAGAAATTAAGCTGAATATGTTTTAATAAATACTGGTATGAACAGCTATAAAAAAAGTTTGTTTCTCCTGATAAATTGTTCTAAAACAATGATTGTGATCATTGGGGAGAATGTTCGATCTTGATTTACTAAAAATTGTACATGAAAACGAAGGGGTGCGACAACTAAAACACAAATTATCTAGAATAGCAATTTGTTTGACAGCTGAAAATGCATGAACGCTTCCCCGATTCAGTGTCAGTTTCACATTCCAACAGATTACAGATATTATATATTATTATTATTATATTATTATTATACTATATTATTATTTTATTTCTACGAAATCTACTGTTTCCTTCTATTTAGTTGTCTATTCATTAAGGAATACTCTAAGTTTACAAAATACACGAACAATGTTGACAACAGTTGGTATCGCTTGTGCGATTGTTACTGTGATCGTTGATTACTCCGTGTTTCGAAATTAATGTTCAAATTAATGTTGTTAATGTTAACCGATTCAATATTCTCGATGATTCCTACATAATTTAAAACAACGGCAACACGATATATCAGTCGCAGCCAGATATGGAATGAAAGCACAGATGAATCTTTTCGTATTCCAGGCAAGTGCAGCTGCTTCTCAGAAACGAGCGCGTACTCGCATAACAGACGAACAGCTAAAAATCCTACGAGCGCATTTTGATATTAACAATTCGCCGGGCGAGGAGCAGATCCTAGACATGGCGGCGCAAAGCGGACTACCGCCGAAAGTAATAAAACATTGGTTCCGAAACACGTTGTTCAAAGAACGCCAGCGCAACAAAGACAGTCCCTATAATTTCAACAATCCTCCGAGCACCACATTGAATCTCGAAGAGTACGAGAAGACCGGGGAGGCGAAAGTGACTCCGTTAAATTCTAGCGTATCCGGTAACAGTTCCTCGGACGATAAAAGCCCGAACAAGCAGGCCTCTCCGCCCCCGTCGACGACGAGCGCCAACGCATCTCAGACCAGCGAGATAAAACAGGAGATACAAGAGCAGCCGCAGTGTCACGTTCAACAGCAATCGCAGCACCAAGAAGAGCAACAACATCATTCGCCCGGTAGCTCGGGTGGTCAACAATCTCGGCCCCATTCTCCAGCACTCAGTATGAGTTCCGTGTTCCCCATGCACCACGACGTTTCGTCGCACTCGTCAACGACAACGAGCGCGCCGAGCATCCCCATGCTACCACCGAAACTGGGCCCGCAGGGTTTCGCCAGTCCTAACCCTGGCCCAGGCGGAGTGGTGCCTAGCCCCATGGGAGGATTGGCTTTGACACCTCAGAGATCTCTCAGCCCCGGCCGCGGGCCGACGGACTACTCTTTCAGCGGTGGTTCGAACGGCAACAGCTCCTCGGGCAACAGTTCCGGTAAGCGCGCGAATCGGACGAGATTCACTGATTACCAGATCAAGGTTCTCCAAGAGTTCTTCGAGAACAACGCGTACCCAAAGGACGACGACCTAGAATACTTGAGCAAGCTTCTCGGATTGAGCCCGCGCGTGATCGTGGTTTGGTTTCAAAACGCCAGACAGAAGGCGCGCAAGGTGTACGAGAACCAGCCGGCCGCCGAGCCAGTGACACCAGGCAACCGCGAAGGCGATGACGGATCCGGCCGATTCCAAAGAACGCCGGGCTTAAATTACCAGTGCAAGAAGTGCTTGCTCGTATTCCAGAGATACTACGAGCTCATCAGACATCAGAAGACCCATTGTTTTAAGGAGGAGGACGCGAAGAGGAGCGCGCAGGCGCAAGCAGCTGCGGCCCAGGTCGCAGCCGTCCTCAGTTCCGAGGACAGCAACAGCAGCTCGACGACGACAACTACGAACGTCACATCCAACAACCCATCATCCGCGCCAGCCCTCGCGGAGCAACTGCAACAGCCTCTGAACACTACCGCATCTCCTCACCACCAGCAACAGACGATGACACAGTCGCACCAGCAGCCCCAGCAGCAGATGCAGCAACAACAGCAGTCTCAATCGCAATCCCAATCGCAGGCTCAGTCGCAAGCCGAGTCCAAAGAGGAGAGCTACCAGTGCGACAAATGCAACCTGATGTTCGGACGGTTCGAACTGTGGCGCGAGCATCAGTTGGTACATATCATGAACCCGTCCTTGTTTCCACCCGCTTATCCACCGGACTCGCCGTTCGGCATCCTCCAACAACAGGCGCTGAACGCTACCACCGGCGTAGCGGCCGAAACCCCTCATCCTCTGATCGCGATGATGCAAGACAGGAAACGAAAGTACGAAGACTTCGACGACGGGACAGGCGGCGAGTCTCGCTCGAACTCTGAACACAGCGAGCAGCCCAAGGACAAGCGACTGCGGACAACAATACTCCCGGAGCAATTGGACTATCTCTACCAGAAATACCAGGTCGAGTCGAACCCGTCTAGGAAGATGCTGGAGACGATCGCCCGCGAGGTCGGCCTGAAGAAGCGCGTGGTGCAGGTTTGGTTCCAGAACACTCGGGCTCGCGAACGCAAGGGTCAGTTCCGCGCGCACAGCCAAGTGATTAACAAGCGCTGTCCATTCTGTCCGGCGTTGTTCAAGGTGAAGTCTGCGCTGGAGTCGCATCTGAGCAGCAAGCACGCCGACCAGGTAGCCCGCGGCGAGGTGAACATTGACAATATCCCCGACGAGGAGCTCTCGATGGAGTCGGCGCCCTCGAACCCCAGCACGCCTAATATGATGCCTCCGCTGTTCCCTCCGTTCAACACCGACATGGAGGCCTCCCTGAAGAAGTACTACGAGGAGTCGATGAAGAGATACATCAGCGAGCTGCAGGCCCACGCCAGCAACGGCAAGCAGGAAGCATCGAACCATCAGACCTCTGGCAACAACAGCGGCGAGTCCCCGTTGGACTTGAGCAAACCGGTCGACCTCAGCCGGCCGATGAAACTGAGCCTCGGCGGGCTGAGCAACCTCCTCGAAGAACAACACGGCATGCACTTCCGCGGCGGCAGCGACTGCGGCCCGCTGACCGACCTCTCCGAGCGAAGCATCTGCGACGACGACAGCCTGAGCGAGACCACGGAGTTCCTGGACGACGAGAGCGGTCCCGCGAGTCCCGCCTCGAGCACTCAGAGCTCGCGACAGGGGTCCGCCTCCGTGGGAACTGGGAGCGCTGCTGTGCCGGCGGTGACCGGTGCCGGCGGTGGAACCGGCCAGTCCAGCGGGAAAAGGTATCGCACTCAGATGTCGGCGACTCAGGTAAAGGTGATGAAGTCGCTGTTCTCGGACTACAAGACACCGACCATGGCTGAATGCGAGATGCTCGGTCGCGAGATCGGCCTGCCGAAGCGCGTGGTACAGGTAAGCACTCCCGATGATCGATGCGAATTATTGCTATCCGCGAACGCTTCCCAGTCCTTTAGCAGGTCCGGATCGAAGAACTTTAGACGTTTTAGCGACACCCTTGAAACGTATCGGAATTTGCACGGTTTGTTATTTGTAATAGTCGTTCGTTTGATACTTTGTTCATCGCAGCATGTTCAGGAAACGTGCTTGAAACGAATTTTACCATGCAGTACCTCGAATAGTACGGTTTCAAATAACTGCAGACGGAAAGCGGAGGGGTTAGAGGACAGTCTCGTGCGTCTATAGTTTAAAACGGCTACAGAAAAGTTCTTTCGTACTGATAATGAGCGTCGTCGCTACCGCCGCAAAGTAAAGCAACATAATAGCGACAGTTTGAAACAGCAATTTGCGTAGCGGAACGAGGCGGAGAACGATTTCTGCGTTACATATTTAATGCGCCGCGAACAGTAATTTTTAGTCACCTGAGTCAACTCTTCGCGCGAGAAGTTGCGTCACCGAGAAAAGACAGTATCGAAGGCAATAATAGGTTCTTTGTTATCGGAAGAAAGAGAAATTCTGTCGACCACGAACGTTCCCATGCGACTCTTATTAAATCTTCTTAATTTCTTCATTTTCAAGGTCGATGGACATTTAGGAAGCAATGCAAATTCAGTAGATATCGATCCTCGAAAGTTGATGGTTCGACAAAATCTCGGTAGACCGTTCGATCCGGACCGGTGTGCATCGATGAGCCCGCGATCTAATCGAGCCGACTGTAGGTCTGGTTCCAGAACGCCCGCGCCAAGGAAAAGAAAGCCAGATTAGCGGCGGGCCTGCCAGCCGAAGGCTCGGCGGTGCAACCGCATCGCGGCCCGACCGGGCCCGACGAGTGTAGACTCTGCTCGGTCCGATACTCGGCGAAGTCGCCGCTGCAGGAGCACGTATTTTCGCGACGACACATCGAGTCGGTCCGAGTCGCCGTCGAGGAGGGCAGCCTAGTACCGCCGACACCTGGCGCGCCGATCCTCCCCACCGGGAACACCGCCGCCGCGGGGATGGGCAACGCGTCGGTGGTTGGCGGTACCAATCAGCAAGCCAGCCAGCAGCAGCAATCGGACGAAAACATGATGTACGGATCCTTGTTCCTTCACCCTACGGCGATGTTCCAGCCGCAGCAACAACAACACCCGGGTGCCGCAACGCCTAGTACGGCTACCACCACGCCTGGTGAGTGCCTCGCTGACCTCTTGTAAGCGACCGTTCGACACGCGTCTCGTTCGAAATTCGCATACTTTTACGCGGCGAGGATCCGCGCATTGTAAAAAAGTACATTTGCCTAATCGCTCATCGCGCATGCCGATCGAGCTATTTTATCGCAAACGTCAAGACGCGTTTTATAAAGCCTTTCGCTTAATGTTCTTCTAACGACTGCCCAGACGAAAGTGCAAGAATCTCTTTTCCTTCTTCTTCTTTGCCTGTTTTCGTTTTTTGCTACTTTAAAACGTGACAATGAATTTCGAACTTGCGCGAGCTACGTCGTTGTATGTTGTGCACGTGTTCTTTGTTTACCGCGTGTATACATACACCTGTACAATTCGGCCCGTGTGATACTCTAGGGGGCCCGACGCTATATGGAATTTATATACAGAGAGGTTTTCGAAAGATCTTTACATATATAGTGCGAATATAATATACCCAGAGCTAGGCAATACTGAAAGTTCCTATCAGATGACTATTCTAGCGTAGAACGAGAATACGAGGGGGCGAACAGGAGAAAGAAAGAAAGTGTGGCCGCGCGTGTGTCTGCGTTCGTTCCGTGTGCGTGAGCGTGAGCGTGTGGAAGAAAAAAGCGACCGAGAGAATGAGAGCAAGAGCGAATGGGCGCGAGAGAAACGGTCGGGAGAATGGGAGTGAGAATGAGCGGGAGAGACAGAAGGAGAGAAAGATTGAAGGGAAAAGAAAAGCGTGCGTGTGAGCAAAGAGAGAGTGTGCATCGAGCATTAGCTATTAGACGATCGTCGCAACTGGAGAGATACAGATTACTACGAACTTTATTATTATATTTTATAATGGATTCTTAGTACTATCCATTTCGATTATTACTCGAAGAGTTTGATGCATTATAGTATAGCCAGAAAGAACGGAGAATACACGTTGCCCTTAATTCCTACATAGCGTAGCGAAGCGTCGCTCCGTCTCCTCGCGCACCCCTACATCTTTGTTTCCCCCTGTTTCGATTTTACATTATTATTATCATCGTCATCATCGTCGTCATTATCCGCGAAGCCATTCCGAGACCGTGTCACCCAACACGGTGGGAAACCTTCTTAAATGTGCTCGTAGCGTACGCTGTAAATACTTAGCGAGCCGTGCTCACTGTTGTTCGAGGCCCGGATAGGGCCCCTTTTAGAAAGAACGAACCCGATTCTGGCCTCCGTGGAGCACGTGATCGCTGCACGAACGCGATCATTCGAAGAACGAACGATGCGTCCCACGTACATACATTTAACCCCCCGTCCCCCGTTTTCACCCATGAACCCTGCGCGTCTCGTTTTCTTTGACCCGTATCTTTTTTCGCTACCCTTCGCGTCGTCACGAGGAAAAAGACTCCAATTTGCCATTACGACGACATCGATGTTAATCAGGGCTAGTACTAATTACTATTATTATTTTACGCGTTAGTTATTTATGAGTTCCCTTTTGTGATAGCCACACTCTCGGCCGGCCCCGACACTCCGTCGAAACGATTCGCTCATCCGAGTGTCTCTTTCAGCCTCGTGCAGCCCGACGCACGTCCATTTCCTTTTGCGCTTAACGTTCTCGCTGTTTCCCCTTTTCATTATTCCTCGTTTATTATTTCTTGTTTTCCTTTTTTTGTATTTGGTTCGTCTTCAATTTATCTTGTTTCCCGCGAGCTCATATTCGCAGCCGACGAGGGTGTGGCTCCGTTTCTCGCTTTTTTTTTCTTCACCGACACACGAGCTTACACATCACACACACACACACACACATACGATTTCCACATTCACGTATGGGACACGCGTGAATTACGGAGGAGACGCACACACACGATACACGACACACGCACACGTTCAGGAAACAATGTTATGTATGTCGGTCCTACTATTCTTGTGTACATAGCTTATCATTATCATTATTATTATTATTATTATTATTATTATTATTATTATTATTATTATTATTATTAATATTATTATTATTAATTACTATTAATTATTAGTAATTCTTATTATTAATTATTATTATTATTATTATTATTATTATTATTTTATATTAATATTATATTATTTTTCCGTTCTAGTCTAAAATAAAGCTATACTATCATAAGATTAAACTTTGGTTTATTCTTATTTGAAGTTTTTATCCGTTTCCTCCTATTTCATCCCCTAGCTGCCAATTCTTTTTGTTTTGCTGTTCCCTTTTCGGGTAAGTGAGCACCGGTATTGTTCGACACGAGCTTTCAAAGGTAACATGTTCAACGAGCAAACGAACCTACCGTTATTATGATAATTGTTGGCGAAAGCAACGCGCGTATAGCACGTTCCTGATTGAATAGCCTGTGTCCGATGCAAAATGGAGCACATTTCACAGTATTCTCACCGATAGAACGTGCGAGCGGTAAATGGTGGTTGTTCAATTAGCGATCATTCCGCGTCGCGAAAAACATGCTGAAAACTCGCAACAATAAGCGAAACGGGGCAACAGTTCTGGTAACAAAAGGGATGGTGGCCATTACGCGATGGGAAATTCGAATGGAGATCGTCGGTATGATGCAGCGCTAAATACAATTCTAATTTGCCTCGAATTTGCGTGTTAAGAGATAATTAAACTTGGTTAGGACTATTCAACGAGCAATGCAGGTTCAGTTATTACTGTTTCTATAGTATTTCAAGTGGATTAAAAATAGGGTTTCTATTTATCCCAAATAAGAATTGATTTAGCTTGGAATACAATGGTATTCATAAGAATCAAACTACATAGATATACACTAAACATAAAAATATTATACTGAATGTAACATAGCGGATTGTTCTTCGTATTCTATAAATACATTTACATTGCCTTTCATAGCAATTGTTGTAATGGCATTTCCATCACACCATCATACTTTGTAAATAATTTTCAAACGAATTCAAGGGTTTAAATTCAAAGTAAAAAGATTGTTATTAAATTCAAAATTGTAGATGAATTGAAAGAATTGATTGAACCTAAATCAATTTTTAATTCTGAAGACCGGTGATGTCCAACAATTTGAGTTATGTTCCAGATAAACAAATTTTGTATGCGATACGAACTTGTAGAGCGTTACACACCAGTATTTTTCCATTTTATGTCGACAAATCAATATTTAATGTTGCTTAAATTGTACTACAGGGCTGTTCAGTAGTTTTAAACGTTAGAAATCAAATCAGTTAAACAAATCTTTCTACATAGAACTAATTACAAAATCCCAAATTAGTTAATTCTCCAGATCTACATCAATGAAATTTCATTGACTACAGAAAAAACAATGGATTCGTGATGCGAGTTGGAGAAGGGGGGAGGGGAGAACCATCTTGTACAGCTATTGACAACGATGACTTCGTAATTGTTACGTGACTTATAACCGACTTTCTAAGGTTTTGTCGATCGACCGACCGGTAATTAGTCGCGGCACTTTTTCGAGGCATCCCCGGTATAACAATAGAACCGATCTATACACGGCGATGCGTGGGGAGGTGGATGATTGCGAGTTGCGGGAACCATTGTACACACGGTCATGGTCGGCGTTGACGGGCCCGTTCTCTGCCACCGACACCATCGCCACGAAATTCCCTAAAGGACGCGATTCACGCGTTGAATGGAACGGGACGCATTCAAGGAAAACGAGAACAAAGGGTTCGGATATTCACTCGGAAAATTGATTCCTTAGCGACGGCGAGCCGTCGCCGCGTTTCAACTTTGCCTCCTCGTCTTCGTATCCTTTGTACCGGCGTCGCGACAAAGGCTCGATATTCCTTGGAAATCTAATAATCCTTTGTTTAGCCCTCGCGTAAACATCCGACGCGTGAAATCCGTGGATGAAAGTCACTTTAGATGTCGGGGATGGAAGTTTCTTAATAACATTTACATCGTATCAGCAGAAACATATCCATCATTAAAATTATTCGCGTGCTCGACGGGAAAAATATTTCCATTAACAATAAAAACGGTTATGATGGTAATGCTGGTTGCACATAAGCAGAATATTAATATAAAAATTAACATGCATGTCTCCTAGAGCAATAAAATTTTATTCGACACTATCGAATAGATGTTCGACCGAATAAGAATTCATCTCCATAGGAATTTATCCAAATTAAACTTCACTCGAGCAAAATTTAATTTGAGTAAGAAATTATTTCTTATTCGAATAAAAATAAAGAAGAAACTCGAATAAATAGATAGAATAATTTCTTACGAATAATGTATATTCTAAAATGAAACTAAGAGGAACTCATTAGAAACAATGAGAACAATGCCTAACTCCGGTTACATCACGATCTACCTGCCGAATCTCCCACAGAAAACTTAGTTCAAACATTCAAGAGTATTTCTCCGCGAAATAAGCATACGAATACGGTCGAGCATGAAAGAGGATTTTAAAGCGAGGTTATTATGGCGTCTTTACAAAACCACCGTTGAGTAGAATTAGCGTATCATGCGATTTCGAAGCGGCGAAAGGAAGATGGGGTTCAAGGTGATCCATGGTCACGTGCCTGGCGACGAGCGTCTCTTCCGGCTGAATTGGTGCACGAAAACATTTCGGGCTGCCTCGGGGGGATAGTTTCGCAAGGGATAGCCTCGGCAGAAATAGTACGGGATTGTAAAAATTCATGACGCGAACCCTTTTCGAGGCGCGTCTTGCCGTTGCGGCTCGTGTCGGGCCACGTGTCGGCGCCTACAACGGGCCGGTGTGCACGCGTTATTTTGAAAACCGTGTTGCTAATAGAAGAGGCGGTCTCTGGGGGTCGCGACACGGCATACCGGTACGCGTCTCGCAGCGAACGGGGAACGATTCTACGCGCGATTCGTGAAATTATGCAAAGCGCGGGACGACGAGCCTCACTTACAAAGGACGCTGTTGATTCGCGTGCACGGAGGGTGTGTAAAACGGCTCGCATGGCAGGCACGTGGCCCCGTCGACGAGGGAATGCAAATGATAACTGGTCTCGAGGGTTGGACATTCTTTTTGTCCGGGCGCGCACGAAAATCGCGGAACCAAAAGTACACCGGCCGGGTCGTAAGCAACAAGAATCATCACCCTACTCGAACACCGTTTACGATCCAATTAGCTTTACGTCTGACGGAGGTAGCTTTGCGCGGACGGAACGAATGCAGCCTAATTACTCGGTCGAATTCCGAATTGCCGTGGGCAACTTAATACCTCGAGGTTGACGTATTTATATACAGTGCTGTAGACAAAATGTTGCAACACCGAGCTTTCGATTTTCGATAGGTTGCACCTGGATGTACCTCGACTCGGCTTAAAACTGGACGCGTAAACTAGCAAAGAACAGTTTTAAACCGTGTAAATTAGATTTTTATTAAATTCGAAATTGTGTTTAATTTGTGTGCACACGCAAAAGTTTCTACTACAAGGGAATCGTGTCATGTCAATTTTTGTTTAACAATCAAGTGAGAACAAGATTCAGAATTGATATAAAGTTCTGGTATGATTCATGTATACAGAGAAGAATTTTTACATGGAAATATTCGTGTTTAAGTGGTCAAACACGTTGGAAAATTTGTACACACTGAATTTATCATGGATTTAAAGATTTCAGTTTCCTCTGTACAATTTCCATTGCATTCTTTTTGCGTTTGACAATTATTCGGAGTTGCTAGAAAGAAACTTACATTCGTTTTTTCAATTTTATTGTCTACTTTATCCAACTAATAATTCTTTCTTTTTTCGTTTGTCATCATATTCATTTTAGTGCAAGCAGCATTATACTCGGATCGATTGTTATAAAATGATGATTACTCCAATGTTGCTCGAAGCGTGTACCTGTCTGGAAGTTTTAGAATCGAAAGATCATCTGATCAACGACTTTAAAGTGCGTTGCACTGAAAGAACTGCGAGTATACGAATAACTATGTGATGATAATTTTTTAAAATT
>CM052166.1:1887618-1900952 GCA_028455555.1 Augochlorella aurata | reverse complement strand
CCAGATTATGTACAAAAATCAGTTTGCATTTACTCAATATTTTTTAATCGTCCGAATACATTTTATTTAAAACATGAGAAAAATCTCAACCGAACCTAAATGTTTAATGGATTTATGGGGCATCTTTTCGTGAGACGTTAAAACCAACTTACCATGAAACATGTTATTTTACATACATATTTACAAATGAGAATATTAAAATTGCTTAGCTGCATGGATAACTATGTTGAATTTACAATGATCTTGTAATAAAAGTACAAC
This sequence comes from Augochlorella aurata, assembly GCA_028455555.1. Lineage (NCBI taxonomy): Eukaryota > Metazoa > Arthropoda > Insecta > Hymenoptera > Halictidae > Augochlorella > Augochlorella aurata. Next base: position 1,900,691 of record CM052166.1, on the reverse strand, counting down.
AGTGTTAAGTTCAATGACTGTACAATGTTTCCGACGGTACAAAAGTTGTCAGCAACAGGAATCCAATTTTGGACCATGGTGCGCGTTCTATTTTCAACCCCATTCTGTGAGAAATGATAGTCGGCCGTGCCATTGAGCATAATTTCCTTCCGCGAAATTAATAAAAATTGCGACAATAATTCATCACTGCTGCAACGCGACTGGATGTACCGCAAAAATTTCACCGCAATTGTGCGTGGATGATGCCAAGGCGACCGAATTGTTACGGGCGGAGAACGATGGTACCATAAACTCCGCGAAGGCAACACGGCGAGACGAGTTATGGCAATGATGCCGGGAGTTCCACGCATGACTCGGCACGATGCAAGTACCGATGGACCTTGAGGCAATCAAAAAAGAGTAAAGTCGCCCGGTATCTTGATGTGGACCGAGTAGTCAGCAATACAAAAGAATCAAACGCTAATTATGAAAATTTCATAGCATTACAGTTTTGTACAATTCCACTTGCAACCATCGCGATAACTATTTGAAGAAATTTAGTTTTATTGTGTTCCGGTTGCTTTAATTTAATGTGTGATACAAACGTTATCTATTTATTATTACCTAAAAAAAAATTTCTTGTTAGAATATTGTTTTTATTTGCTCTGTATGAGGTAAGGAAGCGAATTTAAAAATATCTGTTTGTATTTTCTTACGTTTTATAATCTATTTTGATAACACTAGAATTATCAAGCCCTAAATGCGATTATTGCATATCGTTTTATAAAAATGGCAAGATTGGATTTATTCAAAATTGTATTTATTCAACTAGTTATTGTGATTGGCTTGTTGATAGCTCTAGTATGTTGTTAAAAAAATGATACATTATTCATTCGTACACTCAATAAATAGTAAACGATGATATCGAATATTTTTATTTAGTTTCTACACTCTCGAATCCTTGTTGCTATTGATTTCTGAGCCAGGACAGTGCATTGTGGTGTTGCAAGCATCTATCAACATTAAGCTTGTGGACGCTTAATGTTTTATTAAAGAAGAAGTTACAATAATTTCCTTTGAACTTACCCTTGGCATTTGGCTCTGAGCTAAATAGGATACGCGGTATTTGTCATGGATCAAAAGTTCAGACCGCCATTATGTTTTCAAACTTTCCATTTTCACCGCGGTGATTATTTCTGTCAAAATGTTATTTCGACGGGCGTCCCCGTTTTCTATGACGATTTGATTTAATGGAAATATTGAAGGTCTTTGGAATAAATGAAGAATTAAGTAATTAGAATAACAATCTCTATAACATGCTTTTGTACGAATTGAAAAACGTTCCTTTTTATAATTAAACAAAATAACAGGAATATAAAACATATTCTTCTTATCTTGGTAATCAATAAATGGAACGAATTGAACTAGCAGTCGTAAAGCAGTTAGTTTGGTTTCTTGTTAATTAAGGACCTTGTCCTTAAACGCGTAATTTTTGTTGCATCACACATATTCATAATTCTCGTTGTTCTTAATATTTAGAAATTAAGCGTAATATATCGCGGCATTAGGTTACTACGTGAATTATAGAAACAGTGATTGTCCAATGCATACAGAGGTATCTGCATTCAAATCTAGTAGTTGAAGCAATCAAAGATAACTTGCGTCGAACTCTGTCATTTGTATACTAGATACAGCATCGCTCACACATGGCGCAAATCGTCCTTCGAATGGCTGGCTATTTAATGGGCGCTTAGGTTATACATATTTATATCTATGTAAATCATGCGATTTGAAAAACGGGCATGAATTAGACATGCTTGCATCCAGATGTTAATCAAAGAAATTGGTGTTTAACCACTAACAAAATATTCAATAATCTAACAGTAGGAATGTCTGGAAATTAAAATTTTCCTACGTAAATGATAAATGATTGTTTACTTCAAATTTTCTCTAAATAATTTAATAATATTTCACATACTAATCTGACGGAGTTAATTAATTTCAGTTGTAAAAATGAAAAATTCTTCGAAGACTTTAAACATGAATTGAATTCCAAAAAAACATCGTGATCATTAATATAATCCTTAAACTTTATCTTCATTACTGGACTTTGTTTATTTATGCAATGTTCGATCTGCTAAGAGTAATATTCAAGCATCGGTGAACAAACTTTTGTTCAATCCATTAAGCGTGATATAAAATATTATACAAAATAATAAACACAATGATAGCATAACAATAATACTAAACATACGTAGCCTTTTCAGTTTTGTACATTTTGTACATTACCGCTTAACTGAACTTTATAAGTCACGCAACAATCGAAACATGCATAATATCTCATTCTCTTCTTCAAGAATAAGTGAGTATCATCATGAAGTAAAACTTGACTGACGTAATACTCCCCTGCTGATGATAACGTACGACAGAACTTCTCCGTACTCCGTACTAACACAATGATAGCATAACAATAATACTAAACATACGTAGCCTTTTCAGTTTTGTACATTTTTATAATAGGTTTCAATACACGTTACCGCTGAACTGAACTTTATAAGTCACGCAACATTCGAAACATGCATAATATCTCATTCTCTTCTTCAAGAATAAGTGAGTATCATCATGAAGTAAAACTTGACTGACATAATACTCCCATGCTAATGATAACGTACGACAGAACTTCTCCGTACTTCAAACGTGAAGGGAAACTCTGTATGACACTTAGAAAGTACAGTACGTCTGTACTTGTCTTTTTTTTTATGATTAATTATTTAAAATAAAGGAGTGTTTTTCCACGCGTGTCTCTCGACTTGTAACATCATTTGAAAAAGAATAACTGTATTGAATTTAAAAGCAGGACCCTACATTCTTTCTTTTCTAATACTCTATGATAGATTTTAATTAATCATCGACATTCTTATAGCCATAAAATGAGAATCATCGCTGTCACGCAGTTATCGCGATGAACCCTAATGAGAATTAATGTGACACACAATCTATGCTATGCCATACGCCATCTGCATGGTAGCCAACCAGTCAACATGTACTCCGAAATCATAACGGTGAAGATTTACGAATTCTTACACTGACACGCAAGATTGTTACAAAATTGATTAATTGCTTTTATTAAATTTTATTCGAAGTAAAAAGGGGATTAGAAATTTGATCAATCTGTAATTATATACCAACATGCAAACTAAAGGGACATAAGTAAAATTTATTTATTAGGTTATTCTTCTTTTACAACTACTGTTACTTTTGCTACGATATTTCCAAAATGTTACAAGACCATTTATTTCGTGGACTAAGAACCAGGAACTTTTAATTCCTGAAATAATTTCAGTCATTGTATTGCACGTCAATTTGTACCTACGCGCCAAAATGAGCAATTTATACAGATTTACGCCCTATCATTAACACTAAACCTACTTTTTAATGACAAAATGACCAAAATTGTTGAAATTATAAAGATTCTTTTATAGGAAGTTTCTTAATTCAAATACATCTTGCAACAATACTAGAGAAACGTCTAGTTGCAAGTAAGTCATCTCATTTTAAATTTCTATTAAAAATCTATCGCAATTGAAATTTTCTATGCGACACTTTTACTATCCAATAGATTTAGTGTTAAATTCTCATGCAGGTATTGTAGGAATTCGTTTCCTCTTACTCGGTACACACTGTCGCAAAAGGCCAAAACTAGCGCCAGAGGCTAACCGCGACACAAAACAACAAATCAAGCGAAGTACAAGCAAACAACTACATCGAAGCGACCCGACACAAAAGTTCGTCACACCGTACGACGGAACTTCCGAGCAAAGTTTCGACCGTAGACGAAGTATTCGCTAAAGAGTTAAATCATCGTGTTTGAGCATCGCGGAGACTAATTCCGGGCGAAATGACGCGGCTAAAGCGGCACGGTAGTTGCAGCGACCCGCAAGAAGATGAACGGTGGCCTGGGTGACCGTCCGACGCTCTGAATTTTTCCGGATCTGGGGTAAGCGTGCTGGAAAGAGTAGCCGCGGTGCATCCTGGCTAATACCTCGGTAAGGAGGTACACGTAGCTGGGTGCACGGGCGGCGGGTTCGGTGTCTTCGTAGCAGGGTCCGAACGAACGGCGACCGCAGATCGCAAGCCTGCGGAGCCTACCGCGGCCCGAACACGCCGCGCGGCTGGCGGTGGTTGATGTTGTTGCCTGAATTATACTCTGATTATACTCCGAGTACGCGGCGGCTATGATTAAACATTAAACAACGCCATTACGCCGAGTCGGAGGGAAAACGGAGAGAGCGGAGCTCTCGAGCATGAGAGGTGGTGTCTCTCGCGTGCGAACGAGGCAGAGGGCGAATCGGCTAACTTGTCGGAAGGACGAGGAAGAGGATACGCTGGGAGGGTTCCTCGTCGTCGTCAGGTGACCGCGGCCGCTCGTGTCCTCCTACGAGTTCAGGATTAGCTTGTAATTCCTTCGGCTAGCTGGCCGGGCTTCCGTGCCTCCCTCTCGCTCTCTCGGCCTTCCGACTGTTGCTGACTGCCTGCCTAACCAGAAACAGGAATACCAAGAAGCGTAATTAGCTATTCGCCCGCGAGAGGAGCCTATTTGCTTTACTGCATTCCGCGCGCCACCATTCAGGATGAAACGGGCTTGACAAGAGAAAAGAAAAACGGACGGAGACAGAGGGGAGAGGGGTAGAGGCCGGGAGCAAGACCAACAGAGAACCGGGCATGGTCCTCGCGATCGCAGTCGAGCCAATCCTAACGAGCCGGATCGGACCGAAACAACGATAGATCGAACCTCCGTTCAGCTTCGCGTACTGACAATTCCGGGACTGACTTTCATCGGGTCAGCATCACCGCGAATAAATTGAGAACCGAATGATGAATGCCGCACTTGCCAACCTGATCTTACGAGGATCGGCGCGATTGTACGCCGCTGCTTCGTTTGTCACCATTACTACGGAATGATGACGGATCTAATGGCTCCGAAATCGAGAGACTAACTGGGGTTCGAGACAGTTATGATATTGGTTTCGGTTCATGGAACGGTTATCGTCATCATAATGTATGATAGCAGTTTTGGTTTATATGAATTTCGGTTTTGCTTCTATGACTGTTATTTTTCGGATTGGGTTTTTGTAACAGGGCAAATGGTCCGATGTTTATAGCCGCAACGTGTCACTAATGTGAAGAATTGCACGGATATGTTCGTACCGCACTCATTTGCAATTTAACGCTATTTTTATCAATATTTTGTATCATGCAATTTACCGAATTAATTTTGTAATATCTATAGCAAAAGTCGAGATTTGATTGCACAGAAGACATAGAACGTAAGAAATAATTTTCAATCTAAATTATTGAAAGATGCCCTGTAACCTTTTTGGTAAATGAAATGTTAAATGAAGATTATTAAAATGTGTTTTTTAACAACTTCAGTAGAAATAGTATCAAATACATGTAGAATTCATACTTTTATTTGAGTCATAAGGAGAATAAGATCAAACGACTAGATCAAGTGTAAAACAGTAAAATCATTTGAAGAATTTCAAAGTACCGTATTATTTTCAACTAATTATAATTATTACGTTATGAAATTAATGTCAACACAGCTCTGATATCTTAGAACCCTTGCTCACTGTTTTTACTTTGCATAAATTCCCGCAGTCTAGTAATTAAGATGATTTATCTAATAAATGAATACGCTCAGTGACTGGACATTTCCTGTGCCATATAAAAGACAATAACATTTATGGAGTAGTTTTGTTATACACCTACAGATGTCTTGCATCCTTCGATTCCTTGCAATTTTGTAAAAATTTATCGATTTCATTAAGTGTTCATTCATTGACGCTTGATACATTTATCACTAAATCTTGCATCATATTTTTTAGAAAACGCTATAACTATCAAAAAGTACTAGAATTGCGTTCAGGTTATGGCAAACTTAGTTGTAAAACATGTCGCTTACGATAACAGCATTCAGAGAATTAAATAACGACTCGAGAATGATTATATTCACACAAAATCAAAGTCACTCGATTAATAAAACCGAAACAAGATGGTTAAAATTGATCATACCATCTCCTATTCTAACTCTTTTGCATTCTTAAAATCCTAGTAACATATAATTTGTTCGACTACATCGCAATAAAAATTAAATTTCAAACCTACTTAAAAATAATTTTCACACATATGTGACCGACGCGGCAAAATGTTAAGTATTCATTCACTGGATAGGTCATCCTACAACTGAATACTGACAGTGATCCAAGATCTAAAGAAACAGCTTCTGCAACAATAGTTACCATCAAAAGGCTTCTAACTTAACATGACACTAACTTGACGCGTTCTTGCATTACAGATTTCCATATACAGTAGAACACCATTTATATAAACCTGTCGCGAGACAAGTTGGTTCACATAATCAAGTGGTTTATATAATACTACCCCTTAAATTGTTCTAACATTTCTGATCATCCAAGGAACGAAGCTTTAAATTAATAAAAATCGTTTTCAAATAAATAGAATTATATTTGGAACTCTATGACGTATATAGAACATGCTAACTTTGCTCAAAAGATAAAGAGCACATGATGTTTCAAATATTTCAGAATATCTCGAAAAGTGGTAAATTAATATATTTAACATTGTAACTAAGGACGGCAACATAGCTGTCTACTGACTATCATTTTTCGTTCATTTAATAGAAATGCAGGTTCATGTAAGAGGGTTTAGTTCAATATAGAGTTTAGTTAATCCGACACTGCTAAAAGTTAGTTCACATGAGTGGAGTTCATATAAACGGAGTGCACACAAACAGAGTACATACAATCGGAGTTCGATTATACACAGTTTTCCCAGTGTCGAGCGATTTGCGAAATCTTCGTCGTCGGTATCCAAACCGAAACAAGCACCGTCCATTGGTTAACAAGGAACGAAACGAGAAAGCAAAGCTGACGCAGCGTCGACTCGTTGCAACAGGAAAATCCGACGAACGTTACCAACGCTTCTTTCCTCGTTACCGCAATATCACGGTGGAATGCTCGAATCGGTTAGCCGGAATCGGACCATAGAGCAAACTCATTTCCTTCTGGTGGCGCAGCGGGAGAGTCGATTTTTTCGTCGGTGGACCGCGAACCGGAAGAGACTGGCCGGTTCAAATAATTTTCCCGCGATCATGTCGCTGATTCTTCGGGAGCGTGAAACGTGACTGCCATCAAGCCGTTCATCACGGCCCGCGTCGGACTTCGGTCGGCCGACGTAATCCACTTCAATGCAGTCCTTACCCTGATCTTCCTATCGTCTACTAGTGGACGGGCGTCGTGGAAACGCGATTTTCGAGTTGCAGCCACCGTGCCGCCGTGATGGAAGGTACGACGAACGAGAGTTGCCGCGGTTCTGCTACGTGACGTTGCCACGTAGTTGTCCGTCGTCGCCCGTGGCTCTATATGCCGCAAACTCGGTTAGTTGCAGGCCGACTCAAATCCCGCGAACAAATCACGAAAATTATGAAACGGATCTGGCGAATCGAGTTGCGAAACACTAGGGTGACTTGCTCAGTCAATGATCTCTTAAACTGCATGTTTGTTCGAATCGTTATTTAATGCTCTGAATGATATTATCGCAAGCGGACTGTTTTATTACTAACAAGGGACCTTTGTGAACCCGCGAAATCAAAACTTACGGAACTGTTCGAAAAAAGATGTAGTTTTTGTTACAACTTCTTTTTGAATATTATTTGCATTTCTTGAGGTATATTTCATGAAAAAGAGAATACCGAAACTTTCTCAGGGGCTGTTATCGCCACTTTTAATTTACTGTAAATTTGTGCCCTGTAATCTGATTTATTTGTGTGGATTTGTTATGGGTTCTCAAACGTCCCTTGTGGTTTCATATATCCCCGAATACAATTTTTAACATTCTTTCGGTATGTGGGGGTCGTGGTTTTTTGATGAATATGAAGTCGGAAGGAGTGGGGAGACAGAAAAGAAAGAAATCCATCTGCTAGCGAGTAGCGATGGTAGTCGCCACAGGTAGTTTTAGTCTTTTGATAGTCATTTTTCTTCAAAGTGTAAGATTTTGTGAAAGGCACATCAAATGACCAACAATAATGTTTTAGAGAATGATATTGTACAAACTAATAGTAATATAGTTTCATTGAACACAGCTGATCCCTGTTTTGAAAGATTATTTTCAAAATGATTGTAGCTCAAATAGAGTACGAATTTCTTTTGCCAACCAAGAGATTTTTGTAAAATCTAAAACTAAGATAAAAATTTTGCACATGTCATAAACAAAATCAAAATTTATTGAACGAAGTTATTCACTCACACCCTAAGAGTAATATGCTTTAATTGGTGGATCAATATAAATTACTATACGCATGTACTGAGTTAACAGAAATCAAATTCATGTTCTCCATGTATCCAAACTGTAAAAACGACAATTTCAACAATTTTCATGCGTGATTCCTTTCTTATTAGAATGAATGCACGTACTTTTAACTAGTATACAATTGTCGATATGTGCATTTAAATTATGAATAGCCCCATTACATTTCACAGAATGAGCAGACACGAGATCACGCATCACGATCTTTAACATACTTGTGTGACACGCAACTGTAGAATCGATTGTACCTCTGTTAACACTTCCAATCTGTTGTTGAAACTTTAAAAACCTTTTTTGCAACATACAGCGTTATTGACTCGTGTAAAAATTATACATATTACACTATACAAAAGATTCGTTTGCATCCGGAAATATTTGAATTGCCTCTTTTAATTTAATTGAAATGCCACTTCGTACCACTAAGAACGTAACAAATATTTACAATTAACACTTTAACTGCCGCGTCAGATTTACTTACATTTAAAAATTAATTTTCACACCAATTTATTATAATATACAAATTTTCAGAAGATTCGCGAAACGTAAAAACGTTAAAGAATGAATTGACGCCATACAACTTTACTTGAATTGAATTAAATAGGATAGTTTAAATTTATGAAATTTTCGAGGTTGTTGGCGTAACAGTCAAAGTGTTAAGTACACGTATGGAAGTGCACTAAGGACTATCAGAATGCAGAACGCTAAATCAAGCCGGTGTCATTTCCATTCACATGAAATCGCAGCAATTTATTTCACGCATTGAAAATCCGCTTAACGCCTGATTTTACACGAGCAACGTAAATGTGAAGCACGATAGGATTCCTGGTTAAGCTAGTTGGAGCGAAATTGAAATCAGGCATAACTTAGCTGATTATAGAAAATCACTGGACGCTGCAGCAAATGACCAGCGGCGTTTCCTTTTCGTACGACCGCGGCCGACAAAGAGGGCACACGATTCTTTCTTTCCCCGTTTCGAGCTGGTTTTCCTGCCTGTCGTTTCCTTTTTCTCAGCGCAACGGAGAGCGTAACGATCCGCCGCGCCGCGCCGCCGTCCTAACTCGCTTATAATAACTCCGCTGGCCGGCTAATGACGACCCGGTCCTGGCATTATTGTTTCTGCGGCAGATTGCCGGGCCGCCTCTTCTGTCCACAATTATTCGGATAATTCAGCCGGCGCGGCGTTGCTCCAGCGGCGTGCCGGTGTGACAAACTGCGGTATCGTTGACTGCACCCTTGAATCCCGAAGTGAAATCGTTACTCCGCGGAGCGCAATTTATCTACGTCCCGGCCGAAAAAGGAATAACGCGGATCGTTCTAATCGAATGACACGGCCGAACGTTCGTTATTGCCGATCTTTCCTATTTCTACGCCCATGGCTGTTTCGCGTTCGGTCGTCGCCAAATGCAGGGTGTCCTCGAACGTCGAGCTAGTTTCTTCGGGAGGGTGAAACCACGTGTTTATTAAATAGTTGAAAGCTAAAACCGCAGCGGATCTAATGGCGCTGTCAAGTCCGTTACTCATTCCGAGGAGACCCAATTCGCTCACCTTGAGTTTCGCGCCGTGAGCAACGCGGCTGACGTTTCAATAGCTGCGAACTTCGTCGCTGGGAATAAAGAAGCAATTTGTTTGCTGAGAAATTTATTAGCAACGAGAATTCCGAATAAAAGTTCGTATCTGGACAGGTCTTTAGGCTGCAAGGTTTAACACTAAACTTGAAGGTAATCAACGTGTGGTGGTTTGTAACGATGAAAAGATTGTATTTATTTAAACATTTTATCGAATGTTTGAATTAAGAAATTTATTCAATCATTCTTTGCGAAAGAAGCACTGTGAAATCGGTCCTTTTGATCGAATCTGTAGGTTTAATGTTAATTAGAAATAGGATCAAGTAGCTACAAATCTACCTGGATAGATTCGGATGTTTCACTAGTTTCTTCCATTTGCAACGCTCAACAGTGTGCACTAGTACGAAGAATTGTTGTTGTAGATGCGTTTCTTTATACCATTTATGCGATGCAATATTTTCAAAATTAAATTGGATCGTATTTGGTGTCTGATTGAAAGAAAAGATATTTATTTATAATTAGGTTCTGCTGCGTATGAATTGTCAGCATTTAATTCATTGTTACATTCTGACTTGGGAATTAATTCTTATTAGAAATTGTTTCAAATTTTGTTACATGAATACTAAAATAACGTATTAAAGAATATTTCTTTCCATTTATTTCCATCTAACATATAAAAGAATATTTCTCGGGATATAATGAAAAAAGTGATAGCTAGAATGCCAAAATAAAAGTAAAAGAATTTTTCAATGCATTAGGCGGTTATTATTATTGGCGAAATTTTATATAATAAATAAATAATAAATTTCGATTCGTTCTGGACGAAATGGATAACACTTTGCAGATTATGCAATCGCGAGTCCAACTTGCTGTAATGCAAGGGGTTAATCACAGTGATCTATCACGGCGTGATCTGGCCGGGCGCAATAAACAGAAATATAAATAGAGTATACGGGTATCTTTTTCAGATTAGTTATGATAACGGGGAATCTCGGACGGGAATCGCCGGGAGAGCCGAAGAAAGGAATTAAAGATGGTTGTGATCGGCATTGGATCATCGCCAGGAACGTCGAACGTAACAAAGTTTTTCGAGCTTGCCGGCGTCGATAAGAGATTCAACGGGGGTGAAGGGAGCGCGTACCGTATTAGGAATTCATATCTTGGCCGCGGTGGGAGGCTTCTCAAGTATGATCAATACAGAGTTATTTTTATGAACAGCGATACTCAATCGAGGGAGTGTCACTCGGAGGATACCGTTGCGCCGCCGAAGCGATGACGCCCGCATAAAATCATTAATTTATCGAATCTTCGAACTAAACTCCTCTAACAAGTTTACTATTTACCACAGCATGCTGGCCGCGAGGATAAATTACAATGTTTAAACACTTTTCAATTACTCCGCGCGGTGTAACGATACCCGCCGAGGAGAAAGTACGAAATACGTTGCCGTGTAAAAGAATCGAGAAGAGGCGAAGCGATCTGTTGATTGCATTTATAGACAACGAGAATAAAACATGAAAGTTTACGAACCTTTGAAACGCGCCTCGCTTCAACGCTTATTGAAAATTGCGCGATATCTTTTCCTTACTCGTACTGCAAGTATGTTTACAGATTTTAGCTTATGTTTTCAGGACAACTATGACGAAATTTGATTGTTTTTATTAAAAGTCTCCAATATCGTGGTCCTGTTATTAGTATAAAGATGTAAACAGCAGCTCTGTAATTCTAGCCTCAATTTACTATAAGCATTCTCGAAGGAAATAATTGTTAAAAATAACTGTTGACAATTATTGACTGACACATAACGCTAAACATTGAAATTGCGGATCTTTATTTGCTTTTTACAATCTTTTAGTTGGCGAAGGAAAATTTCTTTTAATTCTAATTTTTGTAAAATGACGTATACAAAGATCTGTAGTTTGATTATTATTATAATCAGAATACAATAACAGTGGTCCTGTCATTAGTATAAAGATGTAAACAGCAGCCCTGTTTACTGCTCTGTAATTCTAGCCTCAATTTACTATAAACATTCTCAAAGGAAATAATTGTTAAAAATAACTGTTGGCAATCATTGACTGACACATAACGCTAAACATTGAAATTGCGAATCTTTATTTGCTTTTTACAATCTTTGAGTTGGCGAAGGAAAATTTCTTTTAATTCTAATTTTTGTAAAATGACGTGTACAAAGATCTGTAGTCTGATTATTATTATTATTTTACTTTCATCGAGTTTCACAGAATATGTCGAGCTGGAAGATTGCAATTCATTAGAGATATTTGTGGAATAGTAGTTGGATATTTGAGAACCATCGTGAACATGCTTCTTCGCTCAGATTCCGATATTCTTGGCATTCCAGCCCTTTCTCGGTTTCAAAGTCTGTTCGGGAATGGCGGCCGGGGGTTGGTGGCGGGGGGTTGGTGGCGGGGGTTGCAGACATACATTAATAACCACGAGATAGGTATCTCTCGTATCCACCGTTGGAATAAGGAGATACATCCCTTGTATAAATGCGTGACTAACGGGTGGAAGTCCGTGCGCAGCTTGTTAGGCAGAGACGAGGAAAACTCGCCCTACAATCCTTTTTACTTATTTTCCAAGTGCCCGCTGAGTCTGCCGTCTTCCTGCTTTATGCTGAATTATTCCTTTTCCGACGTGAGATATCTTTCGATCAAACTCCTACGAAAGCTGCACATCCACACGCTGGAACAATTTCGCGTCTCTCGCGAGCTTTATTCGAACCCGGATTCTAAATGGAATTTTCTGACGTTCCTATCATTTGTACTTCTTGCAAGTAAAATGGATATCGGCTACGCGATATCGCTGGAATTGCAAGATTAAAGTTTCTCGTGGAATCGAAATTCAGTTTCATCATTTCGTAATTATAGAGTTTTATAGAACAGAATTTATTATTTAAATAGATATACAGTTGGTGTTTTTTGTTTTACAAACTGTGTGATATTAGCTTGCGGACGTTGTTTAACATCCAGCCTTTCGTGACAACCGTAGATTATTAGTGCTACAATTTCTTCCACAATAATTGTTGATTAATCCTCGAACAACGAACCTTTCCCAGAAAACATAACATTAAGGTCATTTAGCTTTTTCTTTAACAATTCTTTTTCAACATATTTTTTA
>CM052166.1:1865917-1887518 GCA_028455555.1 Augochlorella aurata | reverse complement strand
TTCAACATATTTTTTATGGTATTCCTTCTAGATACGTTAGTTTTTCTATAGGCTGCATTGATCTATTTTTAACGTCAATTTTGTATGCGTCTTGTCGATCACACTCGATGCAGTTTCTTTTGACAAGTTGTTCTAAAATTATTCTACAATGTGCGAAATTTATGAATGTGATTCACAAGCATTATAACCTAAATCGTAGAAGAAGTATTTTTGTTGTAAGATGTAAAATTGCCATTTCCTTATGACGTATATGTATACATGCATAGGTATATGTACATGTCGTATATGTATACATGTATACATGTAGAATGTTAACAGTCGTTCTTCATAATTTCACTGGTAGAACAAGACATATTTTATTTCTTGTATGGCGATGGATGGCGTTCTCTGAAAGTGTTCGTGCAATTGAAAATTGAAAATTGTCTGAAGAAAATAGGTGCATAGTCAATAATTGCAATAATCGGTGTAATAGTAAGATAAGGGAGTAAGTCCCACAATACAAGGTAAACTAACTCTAGCAAGTAACACTAAGCCAAAATCTAACTTCGAAACAACGCAAACAGATATCATCAGATCTCCACAACGGAAGAATCAAATTTCGTTACAATAAAGCGTGAAAAACGAATAGAAAAATTTAGAAAAATGAATAACGTTCATATTCGATAGATGATTATTAGCATATTTTATACACAAACTCTTGGATAAATTTCTTTACTGTCTCCAAACACAATTCAATAAATGAAATATATGAATTAAAATTTTTGAATGGAATTGTAATATTCATGAAAAGGTTCAATTGTTTTATAAAATATTAACTTTTGTCGTTGCAAAAAGAAATTACGTTTCAAATTCGATCGTTCCCAATGTTAGACAATGTTGAAGACAACGTTGCTGTCTTCGATTCTCGCACCGTACGAATTCTATCGAATCAAAATTGGAACGAACTGATTAAGTAATTTCCATTAGAAGTGTAATTAGAATTTTGAAAAGGTTCCGTGGTTTTGTAGAGCTGTTCGCAGCCACCTCTAAAGGCGTGTAGCATATAACTGGAGCATTCAAAGAGCAATTTGCAGAAACGACGAGCGGCCTCCAATTCCCCACGCCCAACGGATCTCCGGATCCGCAATCAGCGTACCCACAAAGTCTCGTGATCAAAATAATTACCTCACATATATTACACCAATCAGATTCCGCCGAACATGGGTAACCGAGTTTTCCACGATGGTAGATCGCTTCCCGGTCATAAATCTTGCCGCGCGTCCGCGCTGTTAGAAATACCGTATTCATACTGATGATTCGGAAGTTCACTCAAAAACCAGCCACGCAAGAAAACACAAAAGAACCCCGAACGCTACAAAATGTAAGTACCTCTTGTAAATTGTAATGACATTTTAACGTTACATTAACAGACTATCCAATGTTTATACTATATTTTTAGACTTCGGAATTTGATTTTCTGTGCGAGCAATTTTCGTAATAACACATTGTGCGCTTACTCGTGGCGCTACACTTTATTATATATGTGCGAATTTTTGTTGTCTTCTATTAACGCTTTTTATTTTTTGGCATAAGTAATATTGTGGGGCTGCGAGTGACCCAAACCATAATCTTAATTATTAAAATATGATTTATGTTTCTCAAATCGTAATGAAACTTATTTTAAATATAATATACGTTTATTATTATTATTATTATATACTATAGTATTTATTGACACGTTTGTAGACAAATTCAAAATTTTGTGATGCTGCCGTCAAGCCCAAAGAGTCGTTCTCGGGTTAAACAGAATATACCCAAGTGAACAGAAAACACAATTTTCTGTACAAATCACTAAAGATAACGAAACCTTCACCTTCAAGTACAAAAATATTCAATCGCGAATCGCTGTTAACTTTGAAACGACTACTGCAAAATTAGGGTGCTTTAGTCGTAAAAAGATCCTTGATTTTCCAGACAATTGCAACGATTTGTTCTGCTGTAAATGCATAAACTGCAAAACACATCGCAGATTAACCGAACGACAAAAACTTTCAGTGACGTGTATAAATTGTTAGACGGCTACTTGTAACGCGAACGGCGGAATGCAACGGCGTGTACCCGTGTCGGTGAATTAGCCCAGCTACGTAGTTGGCGAGGATTCACGGATTCGCGGCGTATTATCGGCCGAGCGATTATCTTGCACGGATTTTAATAGAGACAGAGAGGATGGGACAGAGGATCCCGTGTTGTCGGGCTGCTTAACGGAGTAAAGGGCCATCTCATCAACTACGTGGATATGGGATTGAGGGTGGAAGGGGTTATTACATGCTCGTTTTCTCGCTCTTTTCGCCGGGACGCCGTGTTTGCTCCTTTCTTTCATCCATTGCTCTCGGTCGGAGAGGCTCGACTGCACGCCTGTAATCTCGGTAATACCTACCGTAAGGGACACGGTAACTCGCGGGATCTGTACCCGGCTACGGCCTCCGTATTCGATGCTTTATGGCTACTATGCATCGTATCCTGGGCGGTTAAGGCATCGTGGCCTGAATAGCCAATAAGATTCCGCGGGGCACGCGAGAATCGCGAACGCCACCGTGTGAATTCGAAAATGAAACGCGTCGAGCCGGTCGCGTTCAACCGCGCGCCGCGCCGCGCCGTGAAATCGGCGTGCGCGAACCCGCTCGCTCAATCCTGCGATTAGATTTCGCCAAACATGGAAACTAGCTTGTTCGAACTTTTGTTTAACATCTCATCCCTGCGATGATGTAATATACTTTCGGCTTGTTACCGTAGACGAGTCGAGATCGACTGTTTGTTTGGACTTTTTCGACATTTTCTATTTTACTCTATTTTACTACTATAATTTAATATCGGTCTCTTTTGTAGAAAAATTACGATTCATATTTGTGGGCTTGTTCTATATTAACCTTTTTACAAGATAACAGCGAGTTTTCCTGTCTGGCATCACCTTCGATTGATAATATTCTAACAAGAGTATAATTTACAAGAGTAACGCGCCAATTTTAATCGGATTTTAGTATAATATAGTTTCTTGAAAAATATTCAACACGTATTTTTTTATATTTATAATGACCCATGGTTTTGCTCTCAAAGATGATGATGAAATACATATTTTGTTAGATGTCTCCGGAACTAGAGGGCGCAGAACAATGAACATTTTTAAACGTGCGTTTTTGATCGACTGTTATAGTTGCGTTAGTTGTTTTTAAAATAGCCAAATGAAACGTGTTTTGCGAATTTAATCAAAATAATAAAATAATCGTTGAAAATCCAGTTTTTATTGAAGGAAATGATGAATTCAGTGTTAAAACGTTGACAATTTTCTGCGTTTTCTACATATAAAATTAACATTTTACCTATCCGCATTTATTCGACGGTCTTTCGACAATTTAAAAAATTAAATTACGACTAACTGTCTAAAATTCGACCACATGTATTCAGTAGCACCGTTTCTTTAAATTTGCAGCAGCGGCAGAAACGTAATCAAAGAGGTTTTAATGTTATACTTCGCGACACACGTGCCGCTCGTATCGATGACTACAATTCTCAAGTACGTCGAGATCGATTTCTTGCAGCACCTTCAGAAAAAAATGTGCAACTTCTCGGGAAATTAAACGCGGCTGCTTATATGCGTGCTCTGGATTGCTATAGGTAAAGAAATATCGATTAGCGAACAATGACACAGAACGTCCGGTCGGTCGGTCTGTCGCAACTGTACCGCTGCATAATAAATACCGCGGGAATTTAGCATAATTATGTGTTTCTTTTGCCAGCAGTACCAAATAATAAATGGCGAACTTACAGGAAGAAACGACACCGTTCCGTGTAACGATCATTCGTACAGACGCGATATGAAAATCCGGTATCAGAGATGATGTCGATGGCGACCTGAAATTAACACTTTCTTTGCCAATTACAATGTCCAAAGAATCCTTTACTTCAACGGAGTTTAATTAAGGGAACCGAAATTCATATTGAAATTTACAAGACACATGAACCACGTAGTAATTTATTTTCCTCTTTAATACTTTTAACAAATTTTAAGTAATGCATTGCTATTCTCAAATTCTTATAATTTTTCTACCGTTTGAGATTTCAGCAATTTCGACACTTAAACTTCTAATTTCATAATATGTAATGTAATATACAATGTAATAATATATAATGTAATTATAAATTCTAATTTCACTTATAACGTAATCATAATTTTTAATTTCATTCATAACATAATTATAATTTATAATTTGATTCATAACGTAATTATAATTTATAATTTGATTTATAACGTAATAATTTGATTTATAATTTCATTTATAATATAATTATAAATACATAGATACCACAGTCTAGTAATTACTTCCGTGACTCTCCTGAAGCGAATCTTAATAAAACTTAGCGTGCCCGAATATATGCACAAATTGATTTCTGATGTTGGTCAAGGATAGGGTCATCCATATATTAGCAGCAACTTATTAATAATGAGATGTATCAAGTTTAAGGGCAACAGTGTATCCGGTATATAATAATACCCATCACTTAAAATAAAGACATATTCTATTCTATTCTATTCTATTTTACGTAGTATTTATCTTGGAGAGATAAAAGAATTATGACGTCGTTGTATACGACTTCGGATACAAGTGCAGCACAAAATATGAACCAACAAGTGTGCGTCGGTGAACCTATCCAAATTGAGAAACCGATTGCAGTAATCAATTGTAGCAAATACATGGGCGGAGTAGATCGAGCAGATCAATATACCTCACGTACTGCTATATACGGAAATCGAACAAATGAAGAACAATCGAAAGCCCGTGTCACGTATAAGAGTACGATATCTCAATCGAGAAAAAGCCATTTATGCATACAGTGAGCTGTTACGAAGAATATAGCATTGTAAAAGGTTGAAAAAGCCACAAATTGAAACTGTTAAGAAAAAGCTGTCAATGAGTGTCTTGAATAATGCATCAATGAATAGGTGTTTACATTACGATCTTCAAGCGTACTCCGCCTTTCTACCAAGTACTTCGAAGAACTACTCGCAAACAGTTCCGTTCGCGAAGGGTTAAAGATCCCGTGACGGAGAAATAAGTGGCGCGACGCCGCTGGGATTCGGTGGTATCGAAATTTTACAAACGCGAACACAGGGTTCGTCGTGTCCGTGGACGACAATGCTTGACCGGCTGCATGTCATTAAAATGTTCGTCATCGTCTGGTAGCACGGATCGGGAGGAAACGGAATGCAAGCAGAAGAAATAAATTCGTGCCCCCTGCCCCCCTGCCCCTCCCCACCTCTCGGCCGACACGGGCTCGAGTACTCGTTGAAACTCCGGCTGGCCCCTAACAAGGGAAAAAGGATTCGAAGGATTTCGAGCAAGCAACGTCTATCCAGCACATTATACGCGCAGCTCACGAAAAAAACCACCCGCCGCCGCATCCACGCTCGGCCACGGCTAGAAAGGGGTTCCATCCTTCCACCAGGATCAAAAAGAGGACACGATCGCTAATAATATCGGTGGAAGCCCAAGAATCCGCAAAGAGACGCTCGTCTGCGTGGCGAGCCGCCCGTAAATCTGCCCGCGTCAGCGACAGAATACTCGGGGGCTCCTACAGCTTTGTCCATCCGTCTATCTATCTGCTTCTTCCTCCGGTGCCCCCCTTCGGCTTCAGCTTCTTCCCGAAGCCTCGTGCTGTTTTAACCGGCAATTATTGAAACGCCGCAAATTTAGAGAAACGACTCGACCGTTCCGATCCTATTCGTGCCGCATTCTACGGTTCCACCATCGGCTCGCTCTCGTCGAATTCCTCGCGCCGGATTACGTGAATCTCCGTAATTCGTTGCGTGTTCGCGCGTTCTGCGAAAGATCCGCTTCGGGTCCCGTGTTCCTCGATTGTTTTCATTCTTAGAAACTCGTGAAACTGGACCGTCAGTTTTGGAAGAAACCTTGAACGGAATCTGCATTGAAACAGTGACAGAATGATTTGTACAGCCAATACCAAAGATTTAAAGATACTGACTTGCTCGATAGTTCAATGTTTATATAACTTCCGTTGCAATCGGATGGGAAGTTTTTTGAAGAACTTGCATCGAACATAAAATTTATTCAAATGTTTATACACGAACGGATACTTCCGTTTTTTGTATAATTTGGTTTTTTAAACTTGTTTTATAATGGTGCCGATTAATAAAGAAACGCAATCAAGATTAAATCAAGAAGGAGTTGGTTTAATTGTGAAATTGACAATTAATTAGAACGTAATGAAGACGTACAGCCATGTGAAACTTAGAGAATCAGAATGCAGACGGATTATGCAATTGCTATAATGGAAGTGTAATGTTTAACTTTAACTCACCAGACAGACCCAGACCCAGATTATTGACTAGTTTGTGGATTTGACTCAGTTGTGAAAAAAATGATTAGGTGTAATTGAAAACAATAAAAGGATTAAAAATTTTCAAGAGAATCGATCTATTAAATTTATGTTATTGAAATCGCAAAAAAGAGCGGCATTTCTTACAATTGATGGAGGCAACTTTAATTTCGCATAAAAATTCATAGTCTATTAGTAATAAGTAAATCTATTTGAAGCCAAAGCACACATAAATGATATTAATTCAGAGAAACTGCACGAGTTTTCTGGCTATCAGTTAGAAAATATGAAAACGGCGTTCAAAATATTAAAAAGACAAGTGAAATAAATTATAAAGTTACTGTAAATTAACTGAACTCAAAATTACATGAACAACAAGTTTGGTCAGTAAACAATATATATGTTAGAAACAATAACACTCCTTGTTTCTCACAATGAGGAGAATGTGACTTTCCCCACTATGTTTTTAATCCATTCAAAAGTATCGTCATATCAGCGAGCGTAAATCAAAAAATTTGTTAAAGAATGTATCGACACAGATTTAAAGAAATACAAAAACTGTTAATTTTGCAAATACTATAACCTTCAGCTATTACATCCTCTGAAAGCGCTCATCCGAGCGCAAAGAGTTAAAAACAGCGTCGAAAATGACTCGCAACTGCATGTGAATTCGTCAGCCTCTCATCTCTCCCACTTCCTCAGCTTTATTTTCAACAAATTAACTTTACAAAACACTGAAAGCTAAATCTATGGAGAATGACCGAATTCCTCGAATACACAAGATGAAGAATACCCATGGTTCGGAGAATTGCCAAATTAAAAATTCGAAATATAGATCGGAGTGCTTTGTTATACCGATTGCAGTGCGCGTTGCCCGCGAGAAACGTCTGAAATTGACAGAAGGTAAAGCGGCGGCTGCAGGTTAATCTCTACGGTCTCGGTCCCGCTAGCGTTAAACGATAGCCAAAGTTGCGTCCGGTAAGCCAGAATCGATGCAAACGATCTCTCTCGAGTCGCGTCAAGATCCAGCTCCAATCAGAAATGATCAGGCAAGTTGAACGAACTTGAGCGCGTTACCAATAAGCGTACTGTTTCTCCCTCGTTCCTCGATGAAGTGCATCGGTCCGTTGATGCTCGAGGCGGAATTTGGAGCGCGTGAAAAATCTATGCCATCCACGGGGAGAGGGGGATCGCGACGGCTACGCCCCTGGAAAGAGGTGGTCGCCATCCACGGTAGGAAGGAAGCGCAAGTACTGGGATTGGTTCTCGCGTACGCGAGACAGAGCTTCGACTCTCGGTACGCAGAGAGGGTCCACGATGTGACTCCTTCTCCTTCTCCACCTCCATCCTCCTCCTCGATCACCGTCCTCCACCACCGCTTCCTTGTCCACCTTCTCGATCCTTCTCTCTCCTCCTCTGCTTCTCTCTTCTCAGCTGGTGGGGACAGATTCTCTCTTGACGCGTCGCGAACCACGTTGAGCTGCACACTTTTCTGCATTTGCATCGTTTCCTTGTTCGTACTGCTTTTACACGCTCGAGGACCTCTTGAAACTTTCCAAGATTTAGGAATTACCATTGTTAGACAGTTCGTTTTCGAGTCGTTTTCTTCCCAACTTGCGGTGCAATTTTAAGGGTTGATTCGGATGATCGTCTTTTGATCACTTTATGCTTGAGGCAACTATTCAGAAGCATGAACTTCACTCCGGTCTTCATAATTTTTAGGTATCTCGTGGGGATGTAATTTAGGAATTCCCACTGTTGGACGATTCGTCTTCCTTTCAACTTGCGGTGCAATTTCAGGGATTGATTCCGGCGATCGCCTTTCGGTTATTTTGCACTTCAAGTAATTATTCAGAAGCTTGGATTCCACTCAAATCTTAATAATTTTTTGGTATGTTGTGGGGGGTGTAATTTAGGAATTACCATTCTTAGACATTTAGTAGGCATTCAGCAGTGTGTCACTTGGACGCACTGCTGAATTAAATCAATAAATGAGTGATCTTTGTACTATGTCAACCGTCTTTGGATAATAGAGAGACCACTACTAATTTATTCATTTGTAGTGATAATATAATTGTAAGAAAAATTGTAAAAGAAGGTATTTACCACTTTTATGTCAATAATAACGCAATGGACATTATCTATGAGACCGCTAATAGTAGTTACATAAATTTTAACAAGTGTAATAGTTGAGTATGTATGCAAATTTTATTGTGCTATTAATGTAAATAGCTTTGAGGAATATGGAAGCCTAAAAATTAACTGAATTATCACCTAAATGTTGCTTTCATGGTACAGTAAACTGACGTACAAAAATATTATAGAGCTACAGTGAAGTCACATGATTAACATTTGCTACTCTTACGATGGCTGCGAGAATGAATTGATAAATAAACTACGTCCCACGAGACGTCTACGGAAAGAAAGGTTCGCGACATAATGGTAACGATTGAGACGTCGATGTTTGCCAAGAAAAATAATCTCGAGCGTCGATTGTCATAGATAGTTGACACACCATGGGAAAGAAAATTTGTATTAGTGGGTTGTGATAGCTAGGGCACACACGGACGACGGTATGCGAACCGATCCTAAATCATTTCTTCTGCCGAGGATTAATGGGCTTTCACCGTTCTTCACGGTCCCCTGTTGATTGTCGCCATGCCCGCAGCAAGCGTATGGTGACATTTGCTTTAACGATCTCTGGCTCCGTAGATGTTACAGTTCTGCCACCTTTGTCCGTCTCGCAGAATATTGTTTCCTGCTTGTAACGATTGAAGACTTTCAAACATTCTCATCCGATACATTTTTCACAATAATTAATTTCTAAATCGTAACAACGCTTCACAAATTATCGTAATACCGAAGAATTATCATGAATGGAACATTACCGTTATCTCAAGAGTTGTGCATCTTTCTATAATCAAATTATACTTGTTTTTTAACTATATTATGCATATCTAACCGTTACCGGTTAGTACATAATCATGGTAGACAATTAATTGTTTTCATACTTAAAAATATGTAATATTTTTCCTTTCTTCTCAAAATATTGTACGAACTATTGTTATATATTTATCGAATTTTTATTTATTGAATGTTAGAATGTTAACATATAGCATCGGACGATCGTTTTTTATCATGGTAATTAAACAAGTTAAATTTTGATGTTGTTACCAAGCTCATGAATTGTTGAATGAAACATGCTGCATAAAGGGTGCCCTGAACTTTCTTTGCTTATTATCTTATTAATTTTTACCATCTAATTACCAGTTAATACTTTTTATTTTATACTGCCCCATTCACGAATACGTTTGTCCCGTTAAACGCAGCCGATTGATGAATCGAACAAGGTGCGCTTTTTAGAAAAATTAAAAATAAAATAAATAATCGCAGAAGAAATTCATTGACACCGTGCATCCTTATAGTAAAAGAACTGATTTGCCGAATGTTTCGAACTATGATTACATAGGAAGTTCAATAAGTTTGTTACCTGTCTCTAAATAAGAGCGCGTCGGTCACGGCATTGTTCGCCTACTAATAATTCGTACGACCGACGGTTGTTTCTTCTCGGAACGAAATCGTTGCTCCTGAAACGCTCGCCGCAAAATTGCCGGACGAGTGGAACAATGTCCGCGGTGTTAAGGGTTAATAGCGCGAATAAATTCCACGGCTGACGTGGAATAGAGGCAGCGTGTAATCTAAAGCTCGCTTCCGTTGCATGATCAATCAACACCGGTGAGAGTTTGCTCGTTCGCCGACCTTCGTGCGCCCGATATCCAGTAATTTTCAATAACGAAAATCAGATTGATTATCCCGAGGGCCGCTACTTTGCGCAAGAAGTTGGTAATGCCGTGGCGCGATGTTGCTTTTCCCAGAAATATCTGCGAAATGCCGGCAATAATAAACAGGTAGCCAACCTCGGAGCAAGCGTGCCGCGGGAACATAAAGGGCCAAATGACTATCTTCGCGAGAGACACCCGGTTTTTTTCGTGTACCGCGGTTCCATCGGCATATGTCGGGTTCCGGCAATGGCAGATGAAAACGATCGCACGGGGTACAGGAACGCGATCCCCGAGTCATCGACACCGAAAGGAAATCGATTAGTCCGTGGAGTATTCGCCGACAACCGGCGGCCGATGCATTATCGATGCAATGCGGGCCCTCATACACATACATGAAGAGAAAATGGCGGCTTTGGTGGAGAACCGCGGAGGTGTCGATAGGATCTGCTTCTCTCTCTCTCTCTTTTTACTATCTCTCTCTAGCTTCTGCCCGATGGTCCGGCATCGCTGACGTCTCTAAGCGCGCAATGAGAATCCGTGGTAATATATTGATAGGACGCCGGCGATATTGCTTTCGCATATTTATGCCGGTGCCCGTGGGAATCGTCTTGCGAGATAAGCGGAAACGTTATCGACGCCATGGAATCACGAGCTTGCCCCCCTACTCCAAATACCGTTTCTCCGGAAAGTCGATTATTATTTCGTCGATAGCCGAAGATTATAATCTAGTTTTAAATATACATGTATATCTATACCTACTCAAGTCACGCCTTTTCGTCTATTTAAACATTTTAATGCAGCTGTATCAACGCTCGACGATTTACTTGCAGTCGTTCGATTGATAATTTTCTAAAAATAGCGAACGGTTAGATTTTGTCAATAAATTTATATAAGATTGCTCAACGACGAGTTTACAGTGAGCAACATGATGTTACAATTTCCAATCTACCGTTGGTTTAACTTGGAAATATCATTCACTTATTTTTTTATTGCCATATTAACTCGTGGCATGTAGACACAGTAGCTTGATAGGAGAGTAGAGAATAACGATTGATGAGAAATTACAGAGACGTATGATACAACGATTTCTTAATACAGTGATAAGACTGCCTAAATAGATCGATTAATGAGTAGGTCTAATTTGCATTAATCGTTCAATTAACATCTGTGTGGAAGACGTAAAGGGTACTGTGTCTCACAATATTTATCGTGCGAGTTCTCTGCTTCTGATAGTTTTGGAATTGTTTTAAATACACTGTAGTTTGCATCTTTATTTTATATTCGCGTAACATCTAACATATGATGTTGAATGGATACACATTAAATTTGATCTCCAATTGCTATTTGAAACTATCTTAAATCAAATTAATTACATTCATTACAAATTACAAGCTTTGAAGCAATATTCTATAAGCTGTACTTAACAAGTTGATTGGCCAATGAATCGGAAATAAGTTTATGTGTTCCTGCATTTATATTAACAAAAATAAAGGTTTTTTTTACCTCGTAAAACGCAAAAGTGATGAAAGCAAGAATTCCAAGACACCTCCTTAACGTTCGACAGTCATCCTTTTAAATATGGAGGCAATATAGATGCAATATTAATAGCATTTGTGTAATAAACAGACAACGGGTCTTCACGCAAAGTAGAAATCGATTCCATCAACTGCCAGAAACTGAAACTAAATAGATTCTTCCCATAATAATTTTAGTAAGCTGGAAATAATATCGTGACCGACTTGTCATCGAAATTTTAAAGTATAATTTGATTTACCTGTTACCAATAGTAAATCACTACTAGACAGCGGTTTTTGTAAGTTTATTGTAAAATTGAGTAGGTAAAATAACAAACAATGCAAACATTAGACGAATTTAAGAATGATCTTACATTCTACTGACTTTGTTAAAGTAAACAAAATTTGAGAAGAAATATTTATTAAAATTAACAATTTGTATTCAATTTCTATTCCTTGCAATTCATTAAGAACATTTTTATTTTACATAAAGATCCGCAGTCTAATCGTTACAGTTGATGCAAACACACAGTAAATATTTTCCCTACTTTCGTAAGAACTTCTGAATGACAAAGAAGTTGCAACTAGCGCAGAAGTGCAAGAAATCGTAGGTCAACTGCTTTGAATAATACCTATCCATTTTTGTCACGAATGCATAAAACCTAACAATAGAGAAGAAGGGTGGAAGCTAATAAATTCAGAAGAATTTCCAATCGTCTCTTCTTGGAACAAAATATTCGGTCCCTAAACATTGCGACTACGGAATCGAATCTCATGTACCCAGATGCGCGCGATTAAAAAATGGGAAACAAAAACGCGGTATCGATAAAACAGCCGTTTAGAATAATTTAGTATTTACACAAGCTGGCTGGGAGTTTATTGTCGCAAGAATTTCGCCGGGGCACGGAATATTTCGTAATATCGAGCGCGTTCGTGTGGCAATGAGGCTCGCAGAGGGTCGCGTCAATCCACTCATAAAATAGCTGCGGCGTTCAAATGTAACCAAACTGGCTCCCCGAACGTTGAGCACACGTTCCCTCGTAAACCAGCGGATTTCGAACGATGTTTCTCCGCGGCTAAATCACCGACACACACGCGCGCGCGCGTGTATTTACACGCGTTCGCGCTCGCTCGGTAAAATACGTTGCTCCATTTCGGAACGGCGGGGACGCCATTGAGACTGGAGAGGACGGACGACACTATTGTTAGCGAGATTCTAAGGAACTGTACGTTTTCTGGATGCTGTAACGACTTGGATCCTTATGGGCACACCTGGCTGGGTGGCATTGCTTTTTCGGGACGCGCTCGCGCACACCGAATGAACATAATGTGTACACCGAGGCATAGCCATTCGAAAGGGCACAGCCTCGCACACCCCCGACGGCGGAAGCGCAGATGACAAAGTGTTTTCTCACCCGGGAGCAAGAATAAAGAGTCCCTCGATTCCCGAGATTACCTGGCTCCCGTCGAAGGGACCGAAAATGAGACGCGATATTTAAAAATCTCTCGAATCCGATCTTTTCGGTTCGGTCCGTCATCGGATCGCCATTCACACCCCCGAGGATCGATTCAAAAGAATAATTTATCACGCACAAATACACGAGCACACCTTCTGTCCTCTTGGAACTGCTGTGGAACACGCTTACGTCGAATTTCTACGATGAAACTGGAGTGATAAGATTATTATTTCTATTCACGTCTGCGTACTAACCATGTGTGCTCGAAGATATTTTAATACGTTCGCTACCAGCGTCACATATAATCCCCTTCAAAAGTATTAGGGCATTCATAGAAGATTAAATAAATTTGAGAAATCGTGTTGAAAGTTGTTAAAATATCTTCTATTTATTTCAAAGTTCATTTGCGTGGAATTATGACAAGCACATGTATCTAAATATTTTTCACAGTGTAATAAAAATAATGTCAATCTTATAAAAGAAAATTACATTTTCTTTTTGATGATATACCCCTTTTTTAATTACTTCTTGATAAACTCAGAATATGTGTTTTCAATGAACGAAATGCAATAAACCTAATTGCGTAAGTAATAAACATTAGCCAAACTGAATGAAAGATTACAATTTATACTAAATCAGAAGGTGTCTTGATACTTTTGAAGGGGGATGTATGTGTGACGACCACGATTTTGTATTTCACATAAAGATTTTTTAAAGAATTTCGACGTCGAGATCAGGACGTCTTTAAGACGTTTTATTTCAGACGTTAAACCAACGTCTTATTTCAGACGTCTTTGAGACGTTGTGTGCTATCTGGGAACGAAACAGCATAAAATAAATCTGCCACTAAAACGACACTAAACACTTAATTAATTGTATAATAAAGTTGGTCAAGAATCGAGCGATTGTAAATTCTTTATGCACCGATTGAATGGCTATGTTCATCCTATATTGTTTAGATCGGGCAACGCGTGAGATAGAATTCCATTGGAATAAAACGGCGGTGACAAGGACTGCGATTTTAAGAGCAGAAAAATTACAGGAATGTGGCGGGGGGCAGAGCTCGATCGGGTTTTGAGTCGATAGAATCGCGAGAACAATTCGATAATCCGTGTGAGAACGCAAATTCCCGGCCGGACGCGTTATAACGTAACTGGGACCATTTACTGGCCGAATTTACGGCGGCCATGGTCGAGATAAGGGACTCGGGGACGCCGGGCCGCGGTCGGGCCCCGAGAGCCCGCGTCCGATTACAAAAACCGGCGAACCGGTGGTCCACTTTCGATCCACGATTCTACTCTCCACACCGATCGGAGATCGTCCGCGACATCCAGCGCAGCGACCAGGGAGGAAATTATAATTGAGTCCAAGATTAAAGGTTTGTCCTTATTATGCTCGGGGCAGGGTGGAGGCTCGAAAAGACCGAGCCGAGTGGCGAGAGGGATCCAGTTTTTACTACCTTACCATCCTCCGCGTCCCGACCACCCGTTCCCCCCGTCGCGTACGGAGTCAACCGTCAGCCCAATCTTGATATATCTCCTACCCGAGGTTGCCCGTTGGCTTTTCATTGGGCCGGTCCTGCCTCCATTTATATCGCATTACGAGACCAGCTCCTTGGAATCCTCCGAGGAAGACCCAGACCCACTGGTCTCCTTGTATGCTGGACACTGCACTCGTTTGCCGAATCCGAGATGGTCCAGGTCAGGACTAAGGTCACACGCGCAGAAGGCCGTTTCACTTTTGATAGGTCAAAGATCCTTCGCCGCGGCGCACAGTGGGCCGAGACACCTAAAACGCGGCCAAACGTACGTAAACACTAGGAAACGTTATTAATTTTCGCTAATCACGAATCTAATATCAGTTTAATGATCTATTTATCCATTCGTTAATAAAAGAGAAATTGTTTATAGAAAAATTATTTGTTTTTAAAAATAAATATATGGAGACTTTTTGGAGTCTTTGATTACGGTTTTAATAAATTATTGTTCTAATGTATTGTTCATGACAAAATTGAGTTATTTTTACAAAAAAGAACAATTTGTAAAAAAATCTGTTGACAGGCTTAAAACTATGCAGACGTAAAGGTATGCTTCTATTAAATCAACGTCTTAATTAATTCTTTATGAATAAAAATAAGTTTTCTTTCATAAAATATCAATATTATTGCCATATCAGTGCCATCAACGTGGCATTACATTGCAAAACATTTGATTGAATAAAAATGAAAATAGAGCCATGATTTAATAGTTTTATTTAAAACCAGATATTCTGGCAAATTTTTATTGTTCTTTATACTTTGAAGTGAACTAATGATGTTGCAACTCTTACAATCGATATTCGTTACGTCAAAAAATGATGTCTTAGCCGCCTTGTACTATTTTTTTACGTTGAAGCTGAAACATTGTATAATAGAATCAGGGAAAATAGAGGGTATGTGTAGCATGAACATTTTTCAATCTTGAAAATGTATATTAAACTTGAAATGTTACAACAAGATTGTGTTTCTTTCACAATGTACAATCGACAGCAATACGAAACTGGCCGTGACCTCGGTAGTTTCAACAAAATTCGGGAAAAACGGGAGAGCTGAACAGTAATCATGATCGATCGTCGCTTCGACGCTGAGCGTTATTCGATTAACTTTTAGCGTCCCACCTCGGTCGCTATCAAAAGGTAAGGACCAGGGCAAAAAATAAATCAATTTGGTGATTGCGCAACGACGCGACGCGACGGCGGTTCGGCGGAGAAAGTGACTGGATTTTCGGCGGGGCGAGTCGATACCGGCCGTGATCAGGGAAGAATTAATGGTCTTTGGATTGTCTTTGAAGAGCGGAAAGCGAAGGAAGGTCGAAGACCAATTTCAGCGAGATGACAAATGACTCACGGATCTTCGACCATGTTTAATAGGGTGCCATCTGCGCGTCGCCGGAGCCGGCATGGCGCAGAAAGCGAAAACGTCTCGCTGGCCGCGCGGCTCCGTACCGGCGGAACGGTACGAAAAAGAATAGAAGATGATGCGAACGAAATTGATAATCCCGGCGGATGTAAACGATTACGATGCACCGTTTTCTTCCCTCCGTTGTCGTGCTCCTTGAATTTCGACGATGCCTCACCCCGAGGGGACGCGAAATCGATTCGGGACTTATACTTTGTTAAAGTGCGACCGCAAAAATCATCGCAGGCGTCTCGTCGCCGTTGTGGAACCGGTTTCGCAAAACGATGACATAATGACGCTCGACAAGCGAGGGTGAACATAATGTTTTACAAATTTAAGTGTCTCTCGCATGAGCATCGGCGGCCACTGTAATTATTTTCGTCAGATCGCAGAAAATTACCGCGTGGAAAGCGAAAGTAGCGAAATGAAGTTTGCGAGAAGCTGTCCGCGCTCATTATTCATGTAATTAATCCTTTTCATTTAAAAAACAATATTAGCATGCGACTGCGTCGATGTGGTCGTAGATGGTTGCTCGATTATCGAGCAGCGATTATTAAAAGTCGAAACGACACGATGGGAAATTGTTATGTCATCGATCGAGTTTCAAATTTATCACGATGATTTACGCGGTGTTTACCTGTACGTGTGTATCTCAAATTTAGTGCATAACAAAATGATCTATGAGTCGCATTAACAGAGTCTTGTTAAACGGGGCCCGAGGCCCAGCAAAGGTTCGACGGTCCTTCACACCGATATCCTCCCCTGAACTCTCGCTCTCCGTCTCCCCTCTCTCTCTCTCTCTCTCTCTCTCTCTCTCCCTCTCTCTCTCTCTCACTCTTTTTCTCTTCTTTCTTTTCTTTCTCGGTCTCTCTCGCGTTTTCTTTCCTTCTTCGCAGCGCTGACCGCGCTCCATGACCTGACCCTTCATAAACTAGGGCCCAACTGTGCTATATTTTAAATGCATATAGACGTAGGCGTGCATGCCGTTAAAATAAATACAAGTGCCGAGGGGGGTTCCGTGTGGATCGGTTCGGGCATAAACGCTGATCCACCGACACCTCATCTGTCCTCCATCCGAAAAAAGAAAACAGGTACCGTGGAAGAGGAGACACGAGCTTCTGACACGATTGTGTCATAGCTCTGTAGACAGAAAAGTACCTATACCAATATATCAGATATATACACCATCGTTCGTGAGTAGTTCGTGTAGAAATATAAATGAGCTTCGAATTGTTCTATATTAGTTACTATTTCATTATTCAATATTTAATCATTGTTGTACCGTAAATGAACTTCAAATTGCGCTATATACGTACTAATTTAATATTCAATGTTTAATTGGTGCAAGACTATAAATGTATAATACTGCAAATTGTATTATATATTCACTATTTTAATGTTATCCTTATTATCAAAATTTATCAAGTGCTTTAATTTGTTCGTTCAAGAGATTATATTATTATAAATCTACAAGATCAAAGCTATTCTTAACAATTCTTTTGAAACAACCATAAGATAAATAGAGTTATTTGTCCGGACCTAAGAATGAATTCTTTTGTTAATATATTCAGTGTACAAAGATTGAGCGAATAGAAGAGTAATCTGTATTATACAATTCAACTTCCCATTGCTATCGAAAATTTTCCGAATTGGCAATCAAAGCGTTAAAATCTTCTTCTCGATATTCTTCATTTTATCTTTACAACATAATAACAACAAGAGTAGCTTCGCAGTAGCTGGTTTCAAAAGAATTTAACATGTTCGTACCAATTTCTACACCAATGGACAACAATTAATTTACATTCGTCACATGCTTTTGTAATCACAAGAGAGATCTATATAAGGGTGCTTCAAATTAATAATATCTTCGTACAGTAATAATCGAAAGCTGTCGATTGCGTTCAGTCAAGTGTCTAAACAATTGTAGATAGACGACAATTCATTTCAAAGCGTGCAAAGTTAACCAATAACTGAACCAATATTTGTGGTCCGATATTTTACTGTTACTAGAAAAAAACGTCGCTCTTTCCGTAACTAGTTGTTATAATGTAAATTATGTTAAAATGTAATATATAATTTAATAAAGATTATCAAAGTTAGCTGTTTTTGACGAGTACACTCGTCATGAAGAAATGACAATGTTCTGTGTTATTACGAGTATATCCGTCAAAAACTGCTAACTGGTTAATTATCGCGAGCATTTTCTACAATATTTTCATAAGTGAAGATAATTGCAAGCTTCTGATAAAATGCATCTATCGGTACAAGAATGAACACTACCTTCGTCAGAAACGAATTCGAAACTTTCATTAGAAATGAATTTGAATCCGTTGTTAGAAGCAGATTATTAGTAGCCGAAAGAACTCAGTGGCAAAGTTGCAGCCAGCATACCGTTAGACTCCAAGCTGTCTGGGATCCTTGGTGAATCCTTGGATCGCCTATCTTCTCCCGGTTTATTGCCGTTTGATTCTTTTTTTCTCCGGCCTGCTCCGCGGCAGCGCTCGTACCTCAAGCTGGTCGTCAGATTCTTGCCACTCGGCGGCATCGGCACGGTCCGAGGAGAAGATCGAGAGAAAGGAGGAAGGACGGAAACTAGTCGTGCAAAAACTTTCGACTACCTAGTTCTCGCCGCGCTGGCGTTCGATCTAGTTAAACCCATCGGACGGGCTGACACTCACTGACTCGACCGGTCGTTTCTTCTTATGGTCGCGTATCGAAAATCGCCGCCAATGAAAATTATTGTGATTAACATTCCGCTTACAGGCTTCCGAATGACGTGATTAGCGGCCAAGGGCTTTTTAGGTAGCGAAACTTCGAGTAACAAAATTCGTCGTTTCTTTTGGAAACATTTTTAAAAGGAAATGATTGTGTTTATTTCTGATACAAAACAATTATTAACTAGCGTTGATACAGAGGGTTAATTTATTATCCGGTTAGTGCAGGATTATTTCAACATGTTTTTTTTTTAGACACTTTAACTTTTCTGTAATCTTTAACGTTTGAAACTGTTGTAAATATTCAAATGAATTGTCGCAGAAACTAGATAGTTAAGTAACAACATTTGTATTTATTAGCCGTTCGAGTGTTAAGAAGGGTGTTGACAGCTACTTCCGGTGAATTGTTAAGTACGTTTACAATGGCTCTGTGGGAAATATTATTCGACGTTCAATATTGAATATGTTAATCTCTTACATTGCGATTTCTTCCATGGCTACGTTAATTAACACTTTTTTTGTTATTCACTCTCTATGGCCTGCATTTTTTATAGATACATATAAAAAAAAATACAAATACGAATTAACGACGTATTCATAATTCAAGAAGAAAATTGAATATACTCTGATGTGTTAAGTAGTAGTTATCACGAGGGAGAACATCTTTGATTACCTAGGAAAAACTACAGAACGAGATACTTTCGTCTCATCGTGGATAAAAACGACATTAGATTTAAAGATATATTAAATTAGTCTGAGACTTCAATGATACACTAAGCTGTAGAGGATTTAATAAGTTTCTTCACGGTACAGACAATTCAAACTGATCGTGTGTCTAAAATAATTGCAATTGTTGAATATCTACAACAGAAAAATTGAATTTCATTTCGAATTAAGAAAGCTAATGATATCCGTATTTAATAGATCATGTTCAAAGTTTCCGTAACGAGTGTGACCTAATGTTATAGCGCAAGGGATAATAGGCATTTTTGCAACACTGACGTATTCAAAATAGGACAACTACACTCGAATTTCATTATGAAGGCACCAAAAGAAGTGACCGACATCGCCGTATTATTTTAGACATAAATATAACATTTCGAAAATCATCCCTCGAGTATTTTCTCAGCTATTTTCCATACAAACGACCCGGAACAAGCACATTCAACCACGCTCGATCGAGTCGTATGAAACATGGCAGTGATAAACTTCAAGCGGATTTCACTCGAAAGGAATTGTTTCATTAAACGCATCTCTCATGCATCACGGCCACGCAGAAATGAGCGCAACGTGCACGGGCATCTCGCCCCAAAGAATTTATAGCAGCCT
The DNA here is from genome assembly GCA_028455555.1 of Augochlorella aurata. Lineage (NCBI taxonomy): Eukaryota > Metazoa > Arthropoda > Insecta > Hymenoptera > Halictidae > Augochlorella > Augochlorella aurata. The sequence continues at coordinate 1,867,415 of CM052166.1, read as the reverse complement.
GCGCGAGCGTGTTACCAAATGTTCGCAGCGACATTGTCGGTAGACTGCAATACGATCAGTCAGCGCGTCATTTTATCGCGGCGCGGACGGTGCGCGCGGGGTGTAGGTGCAACATCACCGAATCGCGAGTGCATCCGATCATAAGTCGTGGTCCGAGGAGTAACGCGATTGAAGCGAGACGGAGTGGCCGGACAGGACAGACAGGGGTCAGAGGAAGCGACAGAGAGGTGGCCCATGGGGAACCCCCTGATTGGCAATGGAAGTGGTGGCAATACGGTGGTGCGCGACTTCCTCGAAGGAAGGAGAGGGCGCGGTTCTACCGCGCTGAGGAATCCTGCGGTAACACATGGAAGGATAGAGTTATTTATTGTTATGGCCGGCTGCTCGACGTTCGTTGTGTGTGGGTGTCGGGAGGGCCGGGGAGAGGGGGAGCGTGCTTCGGTCGGATTCCTTCTTGCTCTCTCCTCCGGCTCTTTCTTCTCTGGCTCTTGCTCGCCGTTCGACTTCGGTATCTACAAATACAGATACCAGAGTCTCTCGGTGCTATAACACAGTCGCACTCCCGCCCTCTCTCGCTCCCTCCCTTTATCTCGGCGGGTGCTCTCTCTCCGTTCCTCTAGTTCCGTCCTCCTTCCTTTTTCTTCTCCCCGGGCCGTTCGTTCTTCTTTTCTGTCGCGCTCTGTCAGGGTCCTTCTGCAACGTGTGCAACGGGCCGCCCACTCGCGGTATACCCCGCTGGGTGTCCAACACCTACCTACATGGCCGCGGCACAACTGTATCCGTCCCAAGTTCTGCTGACCCGGTCCACACACCGCGATTGCCGCTAGCATTACCACCACCACCGACGTCCGCCGCCGCCACGGGGACCACCGCACTAAATTTATCCTCCCGAACGACTTTATTACATTACCTCAAACGTTTAATTCGAAATTATTACTTAGACGGGACACTAACGGTAGAGCAGGGGGGCAGCACCGGGGACCGAGAAAGCCTCGCGAACCAGCTCGCCAGCCCGGGAAGATAGCTTTGATTTACGCGCCACCGGTAAAACCTGACAATCCAGGGCCCGAGGATCGTTCCTCGATCTGCCGTCGTTTCACTTGCTACTCGAGGATGGCTAGCTTGCGACAATTACAAGCGGTGCCCCTATCGCCACGGTTTCCTGTGCGTAGCTAGGTTAGCACGGTTGGTTGTTGTCGGGTGACCAATTGCAGTGCCTTTGGCACGTTTTCGGTCGTAAGGTAAATGTACCTATTATAGAATGCTTCTCAGGTGATGTAAGATCGTCGTCGATTTTATTACAGCTTAAAAATGTTATTGTGGAATATTTATGCTATTATTCGATAGTTTGATGTTTTTAGATAACGTAATGAACTTTGAAATATCTATTTAATACCATTTCTGCCGAAGGTATCAAAACACGCCTTCTAATCATTTATATTTAACACTAGTTTTACCAAATAATTTTTATTAAAAATTATTTCATGAGAATAAGAAG
>CM052166.1:1817495-1845084 GCA_028455555.1 Augochlorella aurata | reverse complement strand
ATTAAATTAAAAGAAAATTAAATTACAGTATTAATCAAAGCGGAATGAGAAGAGAAAAAAGATACAGGGGAGGGGGAAGGAGAAATTTTTCGAAGGAGCGTTCCACGTTGATCGGAAAAAGCGCAGACGCTGAAAGAAGGCGGGTGGTTCCGATGGGTTCTTCCTCTGTTCCTTCTTCAGCGTTTCGTCACACCTCCACACCTCCTTTGTTTTAGCTGGTCTGCGTCGGTTTCGGTTCGGTTTTTCACCCGGCTTTTTGCCCGCGCGTTTCGCCACTTAACTCCGGTAGTGTCACGTCATCGCCGTGGCTGTCCAACAGCTACTAAGGACTCTGTGTGGAGATATTAAAGGTATGCGGACAGCGGCTGCTCCATCTCCACCACGAATTCATCCTGTCCTCCCTTCTTCATCTTCTTTCTCGGTCCCTTGGCCTTTCTCGGCTGGGCCACTCGAACCGATCCTAATTCCACAAAACAATGCTGATCCGCGGCTCGTCCCTGACGATTAAACACGATTCCAAATCGTCTTCCCATTCCTTGAATTAAACGCATTCATCCAACCGCCGCGCCGCACCGCGCCGCACCGCGCCGGGGGAAGCTTTAATTTGACTATGAAATGATGCCTGCGGAGGTTCGAAGAAATTTTTTGCCCGGACCAGAGCGGCGGTTTCCTTTTCACCATTAGTCGTGCTTGTGGCTGATGAGATCTTTTGTGTTTACTCTAAATTGCTTCGGTTTAATTCTTTTATCGTTCAGTATAATGTATCCGATTCTATCTCGACACTTTATAGCCCATTTATCGCGGTTGCAATAATTATGACGAAAAGCGGAATTTAATAATAACGATTTTATGTAAATATTTCATATTGCAGGAAATTTATTAAATAGAAGTTCAATCTTTTTCTTTTATCGCTAAAACTAGTAGTTTCTGTCACAATTCTTAATATTATAAAAATGTATCTATGTGACATTTTTAGATAATAATATTTTATTCAATAATATATTATAATAGAAATCGTATGGAGTTTACATAAATTCAATGTTGCCATTCTTATAAAACAATATAATATAATAATATGATGTAACAATATAATAATATAATAACATTAGAGTTATAGTTATTAGAGAAATACAGTTTTATTTAACTCTTGTTTTATACAAATATTTGTAGTCTATACATTAGTCGATTTTTGGTCATTGTAGCTCTAGTAATAACAATAATAATTTGGAAGTAAATTATGAAACTATGTTGTCAGTTTACGATTGCACTTTTAGGGCGATCGATAGAGTAAGACACTGTTTAACGTTATTATTAATTTTTACGAGCGCGCTTGTATCCCACGGATAAAGAGAATTTAGTATTGTGCGATTCTGTAGGCGCAAAATACGATATCACGCAGGAACACGGAGAAGGAAGAATTAACAAAGAGCTTTATCCAAGTTGAAAGTTTAAGTGCAGCAATTGAACCGGAGTTTAACTTGTCAAATAGAGAGATAGTTGTCTATTATCAAAATGATAGGTCGTCGTATGTAGCGATAACTGTTCTTAAACACTTCTACGAATTGAACTGGAATATTCCTCCATTTTACAATGTCCTCTTCATCGGGAAATTCAGACTATTATCAACTTATGAAATCAAATCCATAAACTACTACAGGTCGTTCTTAAAAAAGGACTACCATTGAGCAAATTAAAATTCGTTAATCATCGACGTGGTTATCTAAATTATCATTGTGTTTAAATGACTTGATATTCTAATTAATTATTACAAAATAAAAATTTTCTTAATCATTTGCAAGAAACAGGAGCCACGTAAAAATTTATTCATTCCTTTAATGATTTTAATTTACTTAAAATCGACATCTTTAAATTTGTTTATTCTTAACATTGTTTCCAATTTCACTTATTCGTTTTTACCATAAATGCATGAAATCTTTTGAGTGCAATGTCCCCTGTCTGTAATCTCATGATTAACAATCCATCTTTTACACAATCGTAGGAATACAATTTCGTGCGAAATTCTATTTAAATAGAGTCACTGTTTAGAGTAATTCTATATTTCATTTAAAATGTTGCTTAACACTTTACGAATAATTACATTCTTATAACTGGTAGATTAATTGTTACAATCTCTTTTTAAAGTGTATGCGTGGCTGTTATAATACAGAAATTACTGACATTTATTTATTTATTTACTTAACTTAACCAGTTAGCTGTTTTTTCCCGAGTAAAATGTTGCCACTTCTTTACGACGAGTATACTCGCCAGAAACATCTGGTTACAATAAAATCGTTAAAATAAATCATCATGTTACAATATTTAAAGAATATTTTTGGGTAATTAACGGGCGATGGGAACTAAGCATTTATTGTCGAGTGTCGTTCGTATATAATCATCGAAATTTTACTGCAAAGAATGCGCCGAATCCTATTGAAAATCAGCATTATAGGATTACCCATTCTTGGTTCCAGAACGTCTGGCCTCTCCCAATTATCCCGAAACTTTTGTCCTTCCGCTTCAGAGGACCCTTGGTCTCGGTCAATACCTTCCCGGCTCGATTCCTCGCGAAAGCAGCACAAAGGAGCGGGCTCGTTCACGATGGACCTACGATGCACTGATTAAAAATTATCACCCAACGGCTACAAAAGGGGCACTTTCCTGCTTTACGCTTACACGCGGTCTCTCTCTCTCTCTCTCTCCCTCTCTCTCTCTCTCTCTCTCTCTCTCTCTCTCTCTCTTTCCCGGTCCCTCCCTCACTACCTATTCTACTTACTCACCTACCTTCACGCTTCTTCTTTCTTTTACTTCGAAGTTACTTCTCTTTTTCGTCGAGTGACTTCCCCTTATTTATCTCCGCAGAGTCCCCCGAAAGCTAAACACGCTGTGGTCGACTTAGCGACCGGAGAAACTTATCAAACGAAGCAAAAGTTTACCGCGGCATACTAAAGTTTTCGTCGGGGAGCAGAAGCTCGGAAGACGGGAACAATGTTGCGAATAAATGAATGCGTTTGCCTATCAAAATGCCGTATTCTAAAAAGTATTAATCCGAATGATACATTGCCGCTTGACAGCTTCGAGCCCGCCGCCTTGTTCAGACAAATGCCCATTTTTCGTGCGCGCAGTCTCTCCGGTTCGTGTTGGGAAGAAATTCTTTAGGTACAAGTCCGAAGAATAAAATACATTCGTTATTAAATCTACGTATTTGCATTTTATTGAACGAGAATTGAAGATGAAATCAAAACTAGTTCGCTAAAAATATCATTGGAGCACTGAATGTTTTGTTTCGCAAACTGTCATTGGCTAATTGTACAGGACACTTGTGACGAAAGCGGCGCTACTTATGCGTAGACATTACTTTACTAATGGAATTTCCGAACAAGAATGCTCACAGAACAGGTTGAACTACATTCGCTAAAATATTCAGATACGTTTTAAAATAGAACTTTAAAATAGACTAGGTTTCTGGACAAAACTTGTTTAGGTATTGTCTAGTAGAACTTCTAAGAAGGATTCGAGTTACTTGATCTAATCTTTAAAAAGAGTAAATATTTTAACGAGCATACTTATGAGCATACGACACACTTATTCGCAATGACAGTCGCGATATCGTTCCTAACAAAACCCATTGTAAATACAAATGAATAACATTTTCATACTTGGTTGAAAGTAAGTAGTCTAACATGCTCATAGTGAGCTGAATTGCATCGCACTTAAAAAAGAACAGAAAATAAATGAATCGTTTATTTATGTTTCGCTTGAAATGGTGGTTGCGCATGATTTAACAAATCACTTCTTTCGTTATTTAACTCGACTTAAATAGTTGATTAAATGTAACATACCTCTATTAAAAAATATCAAAAGAATTAAAAAAGCGAAATCGCGTGCTCCCTGGACATCGTTCTATATATTACGACTTTCGAAAACAACGCGTAATTAAATTAATTCGTCCATTTTTACGTCATCTAGGGCGTCGTGGACGCCACACAGGTGTGACCGTGGTCGCGTCAATTAAAGATCGAGTACGTTGTTTTAGTCGTTGAAGAAAATCGAAAGGTGAAATGCTGAGGAAAAATGCGGATTTCGCAGCTCCTCATCGGACGGTCGTAACAACAGTATTCAAATGAACCGCAGAAATTACGTAGCTCCTTCTATAGCACGGAGCTACATTAAGAATTGATCACTCGAATCGCGAACACACGACTACCTTCTGCCGCGACGTGATTCGAAATTTCAAAGTCCGCTCGAACGGCTGACTTTTACGCTTCCCCGAGATGATTACAATGTTACAGTCCCGCTGTTGCGTTGGCAATACCTGTTACCGTCTGCTTAAACCACTGGCGCACGAACTTACGCGACGTTGCATTCAAAGAGGGGCCCGTAAAATGTTCCTCCGAATCACGTTACACTTTTCTGTCCGATCGTCGGAGTTGGGTGTCGTTCGACGCCACCGGTGTGACTGCTCCCGAAGAACAACGGGACTTTTTCTTCGAAGAAAATGTTATAGAAAAATATCGGAAAATTCTGCACCGAGATTAACGCTAGAACTATCGAGCCTGAAACGTGACGAGTGTATGTTATTTTATAACAATGACGAGACTCGATTTACTCACACTATGTATGATTTGGATAAAAATATGAGCTTGATTAAAGAAGTTTGTCTGTAAATTCCTATTTGAAACAATCGGAAATTGTAAAGGAAAAAGTCAGAAACAAGCCATTTTGACTGGCTCGGTAGTTCTAGTGTTGAGAAAATCGTCAGGTCAGATATATTTCGTTCTGAAAGCAGAAAGGATAGACTAATGCTAATTGGTCCAATATGTCACTGCTGCGGATTGATTTTATGTGATACACGTATCACGAGCTGTTAAAGTTGTTCGGTTAGGAAAGAAATTATTAATTCTTCATTATAATATTATTATTTTATTATAATATTATTCTTCTTTATTTAATTATAATATTATTATAATTAAATAAAGCTTCTTTATTATAATATTATTATAATTAAATAAAGCTTCTTTATTATAATATTATTATAATTAAATAAAGCTTCTTTATTATAATATTATTATAATTAAATAAAGCTTCTTTATTATAATATTATTGTAATTAAATAAAGCTTCTTTATTATAATATTATTATTATAATGCTATTCATCTTCGTTATAATAACAAAAATTTTACGCACGGACAGTCATTAAACTAACATACGACACTGCTACATCTTTAAGTAAATTCTCCTCAGTCGCAGCAAAGTTTTCATTTGCTACCTAATCTCAAGGACAAAATCATAGTTGCGTCAAGGTTTTTACTGTGAAGGTTTACGAGAAAAATTTGATCGCGATCTTATCGGGATCGCGCGACGAGATTTTCTCACCGTTTCATTCCGACGGTTTGCGCGATCCATAACAATCGCAGCACACTTTTCGATCGGTCGAAAGAGAAAAAAGAATACGAAGAAGAAGAAACGGAACTCGCTACCACTGCCTCCGTATGGATACTCGGCTCAATCTTTTCGGATCGATTCTTCCTTTCGGACGTATACACGAATACGCCCATCGGCATTCACGAGCGCCGGTCACGAAAGGGGCCGTGACTCGCGACGTGATTCGCACGTATCGTTGCCCTCACGATAATCCCAATGCCAGTGAACTTTCAATCCCGAAGAAGCTTCGGGCTAATCTACGCTGAGTTCTCGCGTCTCGGCCGATAGGTACCTCTCTAGGTTTTCTTGGCGGCATGATGTAATCGAATCGTATGAATTAATCGAACTTCGCTATCCTGTTCCATTCTACTATCAAGCAACAGATTTCGCGTTAAACATTCGCCTCCGTTGATACCACAAACGGATCTATTAGGTGCAGCGAGAAGGAGCAGTCCGTTTTTATAAGTACGCTGGAGATTCTTATAAAAATTCAAGTATTTAAACGTTAGTCGACAAATTTTGCAATAGTTTATTCTCTCAAGTTAGCTCTTGCAAGCTCTTTGGAAAGTGTGTACAAGTTACTGCAATTAAACTGAATATATTTAGTGCTCTTAACATTTTGATTAAATACAAGAATATTATGAAATATATAATTTAATGAAGAATTCTAAGTCAGTCAGCTGTTTTTGACGAGTATACTTGTCATGAAAAATTACCTATTTTGTGTTGCGATGAGTATACTCGTCGAAAACGGCTAACGAGCTATGAAACGATTTTGGTAAATAATGAACAACATTTATTGCTAGAAGCATTGTAACATGTTACAGTGATAAATCATGAAATTAACACTAATTCATTTGAAAAGGACATTATTTTTTATGAGAGAACAATATTCTGTGAACTGGAGAAAAATAATGATTGATAAACGTTTAATTTCCAACCTTGCCATATAACTAAAATGCTGTTAAAGGAAAACAAGAATTTAATAAATTACTGCTTAAGCAAAAATGATACATGAATTACAAAATTAATACAAATTAATCAATTAGTGACAGTGTCTTTGTTAACCACATAAGAAGCTCAATTTCCAGTCTAACTATTTTCCTCCACTAGTTAAAATGTCAATAAATATATAATTAAAAGGTTGACAGAGGAAACAGTTCACATTACGTCAGAATCGAAAAAGGAATTAATAAATTAATAAATTAAATAGGTGCTGCACAGTCTCAGTTTCCATAACGGTATAGAATTCTACTATATTATGCAATTATATTATACAATTAATTCAGAAAATGTTATTTACATCGTCTCTTTAAAAAGTTCTTGCATCGATGTATATTTTGAAAGCACGATTACTTAAAGAAACATTTGCTGTCATGCAGATTAATTTACACAATGGTTAGCCTTACTAGGTTACTACGTTTAGCTAAGCTATATTGACAACACATTTAAATTCACACGTTCCAACTATATTTCAGTGTCCTGCTTTCTTATTTTGTGCCTCGCTCTGTTTCCATCGTCACCCCGTGTCACGCAGTAAAATCGAATTGCTCTTATTAGAACGCGTTTTCGTTTCGTTTCCATTAATGGCCGTGGCGGGCGTAATTCATTTCATCAAAATAAGTTTCGGTAAGTTGGCAGCCGAGAGATTTATTTTAAGAATGTCTGGCCCATGATGTGGAAGGACTCACTGACCGTTGGAATGTCTTCGGCGTAGAATTATCCTCCCGGATTGAAATGAGTTCTGGGAATTGGGGTACGAGAGCTGGCTGGCTCCAGTACCGTTGTAGAGCCTAGAAAATTGATGGCTTCTCTAGTACTCTCCTCTATTGTTCAACCTGCTAATTTTAGACGGACGATTTGCTAAAAACATTTTCTCTTCCCTTTTCGTTTAGTCTCGTTATTTTTTCTTTCGCCTTGATCGGAACGTTCTTTGTCCGCCGGCGATTGCGACGCCACGGAGCAATGTTTTCGCGCGGGAAAACCAACGCGAGCGCATTCGGGAGACGCTGCTGCATCCAGGTCGCAACTGCAAAAGCTGCCGTTGAGGGAACCTTAGCGCGATTTGGCAATGCGCGTTCGCCGCCACCTGATCGCACTATAAAAATCTTATCGGTGATCTTCGTGCCGCTCGGGTGGGGACGTTTAATATTAATGTCTCCTCTCGCGCGGTGGTATCCTCGCATCCTTGCACACCGGGTGACACGGAAGAACGTGGCTAGAATGTTCGGGAACGCAAGATTATTTTATATGTTACACTTGTTAAATCCTCGCAGCCCAAAGTGCTCTTTCTATTTCAATCAATTATTTTACATTACAGGTTTTAGTAATTTTTTTGTAGACATTTAGCCTGCACAATTTACGCTTTATATTTGCAATCCTTTTAGATATGTATACAATAATAATGAAACTAAATAGAACATTATATAATTCACCGCGATGAGATATACCGCAATTATTCTTACGTACTACGTAATTATGGCATTAATCATAAATAATATACGATGTAAATCAGGAAAATAAGTTACTACTAATGCAAAAGTGTGTGCAAAAATGGGATCGAAAGAGTAATCTTTTTCATCTGCCTTTTATAGATTTATGGAATTTTTTAATAATAATTTAAGCGTTAGTGGTACTAGTAATAGTACTTTTGACAGTGGTGCTTGTTTCAGTCTTTTATTTGCTGATTTATGTTATTATTATTTTCTACTACTTTTCTGTACACATTTCAAGACACTTCGAACAATGTGTACACGGTGTTCATCCTAATGGTCACACTGATTTCCAGCATTTACACTGAAGTTAATTCATTATACAATTAATTTTTACACCTATACTAAAGGTCAACGATTTTAGCGCAATAGAATATATATCATTTAATGTAAGCGTTGAACACTCCTGATTGTTTTTATTATATCCCGATCCTAAAGTGCAGGAAAGTTTCACAGAAAAAGGTCGAATAAAAATAAAAAACGTTCTCTTAAGTATGCAGAGTTACTTGAAACAAAATTCATTTTGATAAAGTATACAAAATTATCATGAAAATTATAAATAATAACACGAAATAAAAAATATTTCCTCCATCACAAAGTATAAATACAGAAACGTCGCATTGCACATTTTCGTCCTACTCAGATTTTCTAATAAAGTATAGGCTGATTTTTGCCGGTTAATTTACTTGAACTTTATTCCGAGTTCATCCAGCCGGGTCTATGATTTTTGAGAATAAAAAACTACTCAAAATCATTGACTATCGCGCCTCGCTCTTCAAAGTTCATCCTCCGTCGATTTCGTCAGTGCGACTTTTACGCGTACATAATTGCAAGTCATCTCGCCCAGGGACCTTCCGCAAGAGGGATCGTCGCACGCAAAGGTCGCTGTGTAATTTACGAAGGAGTAAACATTCTTCTAACTGCGATAATGAACTGGAAACGGTACATGGGTCCCGTGATAGAGACGTAAGAAATACGACAACGGCCCACGATCAGCGAAAAATTAACCTTTCTGCAGTTTGGCACGAAAGAGACTCGGAGAAAGCGACGCGCCGGAGCTTGTTTAATTTATGCAGGATACGTAGAACCAACTGCTAGCAATTTAGATAAAAAGTTTATCATTGCGTACCTGTACAATTCTTCTCTTATGTGCGCGTTTCATATTATCTTGATATTTCTGCATGTGTTATTTTGTAACAGCTTCAAATTTATTTTAGCGAATAGCATGATATCTGTGCTAGAGATATCTGTATTATGTGGATATTTGGTATCTACTTTACGTGTTGAACATAAATTAATTTAAAGGCGAATATTATTTATATCAACAAATTGCAAAGTTATGTCTAGTCACAAAAATCTACAAAATGTTTTAAAATACAACATGCAAAATATAATAAGATTTTATTTTATTATTGGTTCACAAGAGTTGAGACAATATTATTTTTCTTGATGCTCTTTTTTCTAAACATTTTTATAGCAATACAAATTTAAATGACGTTCTCCATAACTGATACAGGTGGCTTTTAACACTAGATCCATCAAGCCCAAATTTCTATTATAATCGAATACGAGTTCATTTAAAATCATCTCACAGAAACATTTTTGTAACATCAAGAACAATTATAATAGAAATAATCACAAGCCAGTCATTTTGACTAGTTTGATAGCTCAAATTAGGCGTGTTCTTTCTAATTTGTTAACATACGCATGCGTTTGTGATTATATTTAAATATATTTGTTATTTGTAAAGACGTTAGACCGATCGAGATCTCCGCAGACACCCGGTATAAAATGTTAAAGACGAGCATGTGGGAGAATCGTGCACCAGGTACCAACGTCCCATATCCCCCAGTATAACGTATGAACACCACAGGCTCGAGCTGGTATAGGAGTTTAATTGGTGGTAATATGAATCCGCGTAATATAAACCGCCATCAGTCTCTCGACAGGAGAGTAAGCGAGCGAGAAGCCCGGCAGAGGCGAAAAGAAATGACAGAGATGAGAAACGACGGGGATAGAGGACGGAAACGATGTCTCCACCTTCGTAATACCGACGACTCTTTTTATCACTGTCGCGAAACACGGTGTCCTTTGAACGTTCCGAGCAGTCCCGCTGCTCGAAAAGCGAAAGTAACGGGGAGCAATTTAGATCGAACCGATCGCTTTGTCGAGTTAAGAATTAGGTGTCCCATACGACTGAGATGAGACAGAGATGTGGGGAGTGCTAACAAGGTTTTTAAGCGATCGCAATTCCGTCCGTCCCGATTCCTCTACCATCGTTTCCTAAACTCGAACACGTTCGCGTCGTCTCGAATCGTTCTAAACTTCTTCGAGACTGTTTCAAAATCAACCTTGCCACGTGTTTTTATTTTTGACTCAAACAATCATTGATAAAATTACAATTTTGATTCTGTTGGCATTTGTACAAATCTTTGCAATATTCTTTTACGTTCTATAGTGCTTGTGACAAACAAATTCAAAGTTAATTTAAATGTTTAAAGAATCAATGTCTAAAACTTAATTTCAATTTTTAAAGAATCAATGATTCAAAATTAATTTCAATTTTTAAAGAATCAATGATTCAAAATTAATTTCAATTTTTAAAGAATCAATGATTCAAAATTAATTTCTATCTTTGAAGAATCAATGTTTAAAAGTTTATTATAATTGCAGAGAATAGAACAAGCAGTGCATAGTTCTTGTTTTGTTAACATTAACTTCTTAAACAGTCTTTCAACTCTTCAATAACAAGAATTCAATAACAAGAATTAGAAAAGTACTATAAATATTATATTTTCACCTCGAACTATGTCTTTATAGAATACTGCTAAATAACACTGCTAAAAATGAAACATCAAAAATTTGTAAAAGAACATTGTTAGCACAAAATTACATGTTTAAAATTCTATGGACATTTTTTGACCATCCCTTAAGTATATTAGGCTTAAGATTTATAAAAAAAATCAATGTGTCTATAAGGAGCGCTTTAAAAATTGCTAAATAAAATTACAAACGATTCTAAACCTGCTCAGTTACTTTTATGAGAAAGTTTAGAGTTTTGAAACGGTGGTACAAATTGCTAAGGGTCTATAGCCCTCGGCAGAGCCCTAAATCGGCGTGTGTGACAATCTCGGACGAACTCTCAGCGAGGGACAGATCGAAGTTCGTTGACTTGCGACAGTCGTAACTCTCGCGATCGCAAGATAAATACTCGAGTAGAAAAAGATTCCCGGCCGTCCTCCTAAGGGAGCCGATCCCGCCATCCCTCAGAGTCCATCTTCCCGCCCTGCTGCCTCTACAGCACCCCTGCGCATTTTCTCTAATGTATTCACAAATCTTCCTTCCAGCGCGACGTTATCATTCTCCGAACAGCCTCGAGCGTCGTTTTGGGTCTGTGTGTGTGTATGTGTACGTGTGCGAGCGCGCTCGCGATGGTGGTGCTTCTTTTTTTCCTCCCTTCGGGGAAGGGTGGAATTCATTTCGCGGCCCAACGCCCTCGTCGCCAGCTAGCGGCGCCGTTCGATTGCTTCGATTATCCTTACCTTATTCCTCGAAGCTCACCAGCCAGCACCCCTACCGCCTTCCGTCTAACTGCCATCAACCACCTTGACCCGGCAATCCTCTTTTTCTTCCTCGACTCTCGATTCTCCATTCTCGTTTCGGAACGTCGACGGCCGACTCGATCGGTCGCGATTCCTCGTCGCAATCCCCGCTACTTTCGGCTACACCGACCTCTCTTCAGCTACCCAACCCACGCCGCCACCCCTGAAATCTATTCTTCGGGGTGCAGGTGCCCCAAAATCCCGGATGGATCTCACCTACGTCGAAGGGCTGGTTCTCCCGTGAACGCCTCGCACAAGAGACGCAGATAGCGAGGCAGCGGAATAGGGTTGAAATAGAAATCGAGGAACGAATGAGATTCGAACGGGAGGGGGCTAGAAATTAGGGTTCTTGCGTCGATGCTGAAATTCTTAGATCGCTGTTACGCGATATCCCTATGGTTACCGCAACCCGTGTTATTTTAGAGTTTGCCGTTTATTGCCTTCTTGCGATTACATGGGGGAAACTTGCTGGTTAGACTTGAGACGTTTCGGCTCGGCGATGTTTGAACGAGCTTGAGTGATGTTAATTCTGTTATTAAATGATCTGCTAAGAAATGTAGTTTCTTCATTTGACGAAAAGTGAAGAAATAGGTAAAATAAAATAAGGTACAAAATATTTAATAAGTGTCGTTCGTTTTGCGCCAATCTGTTCGGACGACTATCGCATCGTAACGCAAGAAGTTGCCATTTCTTCATGACGAGTATGCTCGTCGGAAATAGATAACGATTGATATTGTTGAAAGTCTTAGTAAGGATATTATTTCAAACTGATCCATATCTTTTAATAAGTGAAAATCCGTATTCAGGTTGCCACCCTTATGCGAACTGCTCTATACATGTGTTAATAATTCGTTCACAACCTCGTCTGTCATAATCTATTCATACTGCTTCATTGTATCCTCCGTGTCCTCATTACCTTGTTAAATATTTAAAATTTTTATTTTTAAGTCGGTTAACGTAGTCACGTGATAGATACACGGACAAGCGATTTGAATAGGGAGTGGACATTTTCAATGCCGTTCAAGTTGGTCGAATTGCCTGGCACGAATATAAATCAATAGTGATGAATAGTAAGATGTTACGTCATTGTAATAAATCAATTAATAGATACCTACACTGTTATACATGACCAGTGTATCGGTAATCACTTCAGCAGCCAAGGACAAATTATCTAGTATTTATGACAGCGTTGCAGTTAGAGAAATATAATTTTTGCGTGGATATACATACAAGATAATCGTACAACATGATTTAATTAAATATAATATATTTTACTTTTATATTTTAAATATAATATAATATAATTTAAAAAATACAGATTCAGTTTTCTGTGATAATAAAATATTCTTTGTACGGGTTAAAAGGTTTACGTACAGTTATTGTTACTTGATATCTTCTGCATCTTACAATCGCATTTCATTATTTATGAAGTTGAACATTTTAGCTTTTTATTTAACAAGACGATGGCTGTCGATATAGAGAGAAGTATGATAGATACATCTTAGTCGGTTCTCGTTAGTTTTCTCACTTGAAATGATATTTTTTCGAAATTCTAAAGTGATAATTTATATTCATCGTATCACAAAATTTGCTGAAATATTTAAATATTCGTAATAGCTAGGTAGAATTTTATTTCGACATAAAAGATATGTTCCATATTTATATGATATATACATATATGGAATTTATATTTCGATGAAATTCAAAACTATGAAGAAATTAGATTGTTAGATTATTCTTAATGTACTAATACTCTTGAACAAAGAATGCATACCGTTTCGCTAGTTTCTTACAATAAATACTAATTACGGTGCAGTACCATTTATAAGACGATCACAGTAATTTCGAACCATTTTCGCATTTCTCGGTTGCAACATATTTCAAAATCCCATGTAACGTATGAAAGTAATTCCCTCCGCGTTAAACAAAAATGTCGGCGTTTCCACAACCGGATAGCTTATTCAACGCCGAAGGGAACTGGAGCATTCATAATCGACTCCGCGCGGAAGGTCCGGATTCTGATCATTTCTGTAGTGTAAAGAATATCCCCCGTAAGACTGGCGCGGAGGTCGTCGTGGAGGGGTTGAAATTGCGTCGTCATTCCAGAATATGAGATTTTCAGGAGCGCCGCTGGAGGGGTGGTCGTAGGTAAGAGGTTGGCGGTACGACGAAGGGAGAAGGTTCAAGAGAGAAATTCGCGAGCGTGTATCTGGGCGAAACGGACGTTCGGGGGTGGATATAATGGGCGCGGCGGGTGGGGTTGAGTCTCCGGTATACGTAACGTACACGTAGCGCATAAGCAGACGAATCTAGTCACGGGAAAAAGCGCGAGTTCGTACGAAGAAAGCCGCTCGGGGACATTATTGGATTCTGAGCATTCCCCGAGTTATTAAAATTCGAAGCAAACCGCGGAGCCGAGGACGGGAATATGCGGTCAGAACGAAAAATCCCCCATCGTGAAGAGGGGTGGGAGGACTGTCGAAGAATATTAAAGTCTCGATACCCTTCCCTCCGTCGATCTTTCAGGAAAAGGCGATGGTTTTCCTGTAAACCTCACCCGCCGCCTTTCCTTCATCGGTTTGTTAACCACCGGGAGGGAAACTCGGCAAGACTTATTCGCCTCGATAATTTTCCTCGGAGAGAGCCACGCTAATTCGAACGGTATATCTGAGAAGTTCGATACCCATGGCTCATTTCACTGGTCTTACCCTCGTGCGTTCATTTATCTGCGCGTAGAATACTTTAATTGCGGAGCGTTAAGGGAATTCTTTTATTAAAATTAAAATGGGAGAAATATGATAGAAAATAGAATAGAAACCAGAGATAGTAACTGTTACAAAAAATGCGAGAAAAAATTGAAGTATCACTATTAAGTTTTGCTTAAGATGATTATCAATGGTTATTCATAACCAAAAACTGTTCTCATTAATTATAATGCTTATTTGTAACGAATTAACATTCTCGATCGATAATTGTTATTTGTAACAAAAACAATTTTCGTTATCTATAGTATATAGTTCGTATTTGTAACCAAAAATTGTTTCCGGCATTCATAACGTTCCTTTGTAACCAAAAACTATTTCCGTCATTTATAATGCTTAATGATAACTAAAAACATTAGTTAATAACCACAACACATAAAAGTTCATTTTTAAATTTCCTTTAAAATTGAATGATAACTAACCTTTATGCGAATAAAAATCAATTTGACATTTCTTCCCTCAAAGTTTGATGTTTCCCTTGGCCATCGTTATCATGAATTGCATAAAATTGGCACTTTTGTTATAACACTAACTGAAATGAGCATTTTTTCATGAAACATTTGAGTGGTTTGAAACTTATTTCAGTAAATTAATTATATTTAATCACGCTGCAATAATCTTTATCGTTTTTCTATATTACGTCCACAATAAACTCAACTGTTCTAGTCAATTATTCAGCTATATAACAATATTAACTTAATGGGTACCAACAGTTAAACGCTAAGAAATGAACAATACAAACTACACTAAACTGTGCAACGTATCAGCAAAGCCAATCATTTTTATGAATCCATATTATCCGCGAATATTTTAGTAGAATGAAAAATGAGGGAACAATCAAAGTTATGAACATTTATCAAGCTAATTTCGTCGAGAATCGATTGAAATACGGTCAGCTTTTTATCTGCCACCGCCCACCCTTAGTCGATGCTATCAGGCTCTATTATCAAATCAAAATGATCAATCATCAGGGTCAATAACAAATACAAGGCAAAAGTGGCTTTCTCGCCGATGTGGCAAACACAAAAGGCGATAGCCGGTTTTCAAGAGGGTCCGGTGAAAGGCTGTAGAAGTCACCGGGGGCGGATTTAGAGAGGGAAAGGTGGTGGCTTGTTCTCAAGCTCGGCCAGGGGTGTCTATCATATGTGAGCAAATGCAGGGATTGCCCGCCATAATCTGTATAATCGCTTGCCGTCCATCGATCATGTTTTAACAATAAACTTAATATGATTTTGCGTCAAACTGCCTGGAAACCTGGATACGCTCAATGCGAACATTTCAGCCGTTCCCTTAATACACGTAGCTCGTGTAACAATGGGAAATCTGCGTCCCTGGAAATTTCTTTATTTCTATCAATGTAGCACTGCTAGCCAGATTTCGTTGAAGTTGCAAAATTTTCTACAGAGGCTTCACGAGGAACCGGTTTTATACTATAGTAATAATTACCACTGAGATAAAATACAAATAAATTACCAGTTTATATTAACACATTAATGACATTTTTATTTTATATTATTTTATTTTATATTATTCTGACTTAATTACCACTGAGATAAAATATAAATAAATTACCAGTTTATATTAACATATTAATGACATTTTTATTTTATATTATTCTGACTTTTATAAAATGTGCTGTGAAAATGCTAATTTGTATAAAGAGCTATAATTGACTTTAAGAGCTTGGAGATACATCATAATCGTAGTCAAAGCAGATTAAATGGGTTGAATAATTTACTCTTTTATGAATTGTAGTTAACGCATGAATTTAAACTATTAAAACAAAATCCATACAATTAATTATTTAGAAAACATTTATTCCTTAATAAAAATATATATAAATAACAATTTTCTGTTGTCCTTGTTGTTTAGTGGACACGGTATATATCAGTATCTTGGATGAATCAGATTAATACTGTCCACATTTCACATATTGTA
Organism: Augochlorella aurata; assembly: GCA_028455555.1. Lineage (NCBI taxonomy): Eukaryota > Metazoa > Arthropoda > Insecta > Hymenoptera > Halictidae > Augochlorella > Augochlorella aurata. The sequence continues at coordinate 1,828,869 of CM052166.1, read as the reverse complement.
CTGGTTTTTAAATGTTATTGAACAGCTACGTGTAAGCTGCAAAATTTTATGGATGCTTTTCTACCAATCTGTTCTACCAAACTATTCTATCTGTTCAAAATAAATTGTAAACATTTTGAGCTATTATTGACATAAATGCTCTCACTTGTTCAATAAATAACGCACATCGAAGATCAGTAAGAACAAAAGCACAGGATCAGACGATCATCCATGTGGAAGAAGAGAAAGTAAAAGCCGTGCAGAAAATAATACAGTTACCCGAGCCACGGCTGAAAGCGTACAATAATTTTTCTACCAACGCGTCTTTCTGACAAACAGGCTGAGAGACCGGATAAAATCAAATCGCCGTTCTTCGGCTGCCTAACGAACAAATAAAAATCCCTTCCGCGCGTTACGTTTTCCGGCGCATTAGTCGCGCATAATAGTTCCGACGAAGGAGGTCCGCTAATGGTATGCAGGCGGAACGAGGCCCGAGGAAAACGGCAAACAATTTTCCCGTGGCGCGCGCGCATAAATAAACGAAACGCGAAGCGTATTTGCGTACGAGCGTGAGCCGGTTCGCAAATAAAACGCGAGGATTAAAGACGGGGTGGCGAGACGGTGTTTGGGCACTGCGAAACAAGGAACGAGCGGGAACGAAAAAATAGAGGAAACGTCGGCTCTCCGATTCCGTTTGATTTTTGGTTTGCATTGCTGCTCGCCGGCCCGGAAGAAACGCCTTTAGAGAGTTTTTCCAGCTGGGAAGGCCGGTCGAATGTTGCGCGTTCTCCAGTTTGGAAGGAGACTCCTATTCAATCCTCTCTTTCATTTCCGTGATTGCTGTTTTAAATAATTGCATCTCTATGGCATCGGGCTGTGGCAGGTCCGTCACCCTTTCTCGACTCGACTCGTTTGCGCAAAATATTTCGAATCGGCCACGCCCACGAGCATTCGCCATTCACCCTCTCTGCGGGCACGTAGTCATGTTTTTCATGGAGCACCCGGCCCGGGCGCCGGGCAACTCGCGATTTTTAATTAAATACCAGTATCAGCCGTATCGATGAAAAGAAAATTTTGGCATCTGATCGCGGCACAACACGCTGCCAAACGGGGATTTATAAAATTGGCTATCAGCCGGTCTCTATCGGCGTAGACGCGGACGTGGAAAAAGTCATTGGCGGGATTGAAATGGCCGTTCGATCGTTTCTGTGTGTTTCCCTGGAAATTAAATTCGCCTGATATTTTTGCTTTGAAAAAACGAGCGAAACGAGGGGCTTCGTCATGTTTCTGTGCACGTGTGCATATACGTCTCTGTCTGTATGTGTGTGTTTTCCGCTCTTTTTGGGGAATCGACAACGACCGCCAGGTAACGCTTCGATGGAGACTCGGCAACCCTGGGAAATTAGAAGCGTCCAAGGGACCCGCCGCTTTTGAGGGTGTTGTGCCCTCGTCACTGGATATTTTTTAACGAGCTACTGTGGGGGGAAATATCATATTTCTGTAAAGGCTCCCCTCCTTAGTTAATCTCCCTTGAATTTCAGTCACCATCTCGAGCCGGTAAACGATCGATCGTCTTCGAACCGTCTCTCGTCTATTGTCTCCGCCATGTCGAGGATAGAACGTGGGGAAACGGTTGGGAAAATTTACATTCTTGATCGCGAGCCTGCGTCAACTTTCGTGACGGCTCTGACACGAGCTGGGAATTACGTCGGGAATTTATTCGTTTTCACGATTTTTTAGCGTTTTAGTTCAACCTCCGTCTGCATACTGACTTGTTCTTGATTTTATTTTATCAATAAAGATAAGGTTGCAGACTGAAGGTTAAGAATATATAAAAATATATATATGAAAAGAAGAACGTATACAAGTATTAAGAACATACAACAAAATATTAAAAAAATATTAAGAACATATAAGAAAATATAAAAAGAAGAATATAATAGAATTATTAAGAACATATAAAGAAATATAAAACGAAGAATGTATATAATTATTAAGAACGTATAGAAAAAGAATATATAGAAAAATATAAGTAGTAGAATATATAGACTTATGAAATAGACTAAATAATTAACCTTCTGTATGCGCATTTAGTCGTTTTCGATTTTATTTTGGCTAGAAATGTTTCGTTTCAAAATGGTAATCAAGCATGCTTTTGATAAAGAGTGTAGCGTTAAAGTGGGATATTTGTGGTGCTTCAACCTTCGTATGGCAGATCATAGTCACCGGTAGCCGGGTCTCGCATGGCCCATATTAGCATCCATATGTAAATTTTTAACGTTATACTGGGATAGACACATATGTATTATTAATTAATTTATTTTTTTGATTATTGCCAATACTGTCACAATGAAAGGTAATAGGAAACAAAAACTATTTATTTTTTCTATTTATAATAAGTAATTTATTTTGTTTTCATACACATGTAATACATAAAGGTCACCGCAGACCCGGCCATAGTCGTGCAAGGGTTAAATGAAACTATCAATCACGCTCATCACACTCTAGAAAATATAGTGGTGTAACATTTATTTGGTTGGCAGGTTTATCAAATGCAATATATCAAGAGTTATTTATTGTGGCACAATGATTAGGAATGTTAAATGGCGTCTGATAGTATGTTTATATATGACATGCCAATCTAGAAGCTTTTCTTAACGCACCGTTGAATGTAGTGCTAATAAATCAGTTAAGCATGGACGATTCTATATTTCTCTTCCATAACGATATTTTCAGTCATGGTCAAATTACTATTGCTATTCTGTCAAGCATTTTTGTTGGAATAAATGCATAATAAATTTAAATTTATGCTAGCTTTTTTGTTCATAAATCGGCATTGATCTAATAAGTTATATAACAATTTGTATTTCAAGTAGGATTGTCTTCTAGAACTTCGAATTATTAATTTCTAGTAATCCCTGGTCTATTTAGATGCCTAGAACTAATAAACTAATAAAATTTCGTACGCCTGTATTGTATTACTTCTTTCATAATGTGAGTGACAATTGAAACATCCATACTCTGTGTTCACACAAATTATCATATCATTTACAAGCTTTGAAAGAAAGCTTTTCATGTTATGGTTGCAACTATAGCCGACTAATAGGTTCAAAAAATTCCATAGTCTCCGACATTCTACCTTAACATTTAAAATAGGGTACAAGTAACAATATTAAAATTAATTTCGCAGAATTTTGTAGAATCTTTACTTACAAGAAACATTTATGAATTAATGTGAAATTTTAGGGAATTCTTTTTAGAAACATTATGAAAATGGAAAAAATTCATTTTAATGAAGAAATCATTTTTATAGATGTATTTTACATGTATATATAGGCATCTAAATACATTTTCTAGTTTATATTTATTTTATAGATATAGACGTAGACATACATACATGGAAAATTTGTTCAATAAATTTCTTTCTTTGAGCATGTAATACTATAAAGATCGTTTCAAATCTAAATAAACATATTTTCTTGAAGTAATATGAATTACTATATGAATTACTGCAAATCTGGTGTTAAAAAAACTAGTGAGAATTGTAATTAATTGTCAGGAACTTGGTGATCAAATAACATTTCCTCTCGGAGTCTACATGAACCCGAGCCATGCCGAGTTGAAGCTAATTTACAGCTCAATTCGTTGGAATGCTAATAAAGTCAAGTCTCGAGTCACAGTCTCCCAAAATTACCATTAAAACCCGCTATTAAAGCTAGTAACACGTAAGGATATGCAGAGACGTGTCGAAATTCTATTTCCGTGAACACGGGCCGCGAGAAAAATTGTTTATAAGCAGACGACTGTCGCCGGTTCTCCAAAACAACAGTCGGTGATGCAAATCGGGCGATCGTAGGCGTTTCGTTCTCTACCAAATCTTGGCCGGGTGACCGTGTCTCCGTTACACTGGAGATTACGACCGGTCGGGGTGCTGCGGGAGATAAGGGCGAAGCACACCGGCGCCGCGGCAGGAGACAAGCGAGAGTCCTGCCCGATTTTTCGTTCTGGTGGAATCGGTTGTAGAGCAGGAAAGTCCGATTGACAATGCGCCAGACAAAATCGAGGGTTCCGCGAAGTGACGGCGCAGCAATGGTGACGGGGGCGAGACCGTCGCGTCGGGAAGTTCGCAAAACTGCGATAGAAGTGGCTGAAACGGTGCGAATGAAACGGAGAAAGAGGGGACATGGCTCGTCACGTATCAAGCGGCGGTAGCTGTCGTGTTTCGTGCGAGCCGGCGGTCCTCATGATTCGAAATCATTTGGTGCAAGCAGCAACGAGACAACGAGTTCGCGAAAAGAGGAGGAGAGGAGAGGCCGAGATGAAGAAAAGTGAGAAAGGGGGGCAAATGGAAAGAGAAGAGGCAGAGCCGACAGAAAGGTGGAGAAGGAGAAATAGAGAGATGGAGAGAAATAGGATGAGCGAGAGAAATAGAGAAAGAAGGAGAAAGGGAGCGAGAGACTGAGAGTCAGAAATGGAGGGTAGGGGAGAGAATGAGGGAATGAGAGAATGAGAGAAAGAGTGAGAGAGGGAGAGAAAGGGAAAGAAGCCTGGAGTGCTAAGCCCGATGCAAGAGTGGCCAGGCTAAGCCCAAGGCAGAAAGAAAGGTTTTATCTGCTCGCAGTTATTTATCGCTTTCCGTTGTAGCGCTGTCGTCGGGGCACGACCAATCAGAAGTCAGTATCCCTGGGTACCAGTCCGCGCCATCCGCATACATTATCGTGCGGAGCCTCGGCCATTGTCTTTCCACCGTTGTAAATCACATTTTATTCCCTCGCTTACGGTTTCGTTTTATTTATTTGTCGGAGAAACGTATCGCTACCGTACTCGTGGCCAAGGGGCGCGCGCGCGCCAACCGCTCGCGTTCTTCGCTATAAACGCTATAAACGCGCACACACAGAGGGCAAGGGAGTGAGAGAATGAGAGAGAGAGAGAAAGAGACGGCGAGCGGGACACACACGAGTAGGATAGCACGGGAGAAGACACACGGTCACCCGAAGGAAACATACGCTTCCCCGTGAAATCCGTGTAAGGGGAACACAGACGCATCCGAGGGTACTGTCGTGGCACTTGCTTCGCCTCTCCCGGGCCGCAGTATGTGTGAGAGGGGGTTGGAGGCAGCGACCATACGACTTCGATTTTTATTAAGCACCCGGACCGACCGACCGACGTCCTCGTCCTCGTCGTCGTCCCCAACGACGACTGTTTAACTAAATTCCATCGCGGGATCACCCTGCTGCTTCGTGATCTCCCTAGGCCCCCCTCTCGCGTTTTTTCTTCCCTCCCTCCTCGGGCCCTTTCTTTCGAATCTTTTTTTCTGCACGCTTCGGAGGAATAAAAGTGAAAGGCTCGCCTCGCATGATTTACGGAAACGATGCTGATGAAGCTGCTTTCCGATTCATTCTCGGCTACCCCGCACCCGCCACCGTAAACTCCGCCGATACGCCGATCTGCTGCGGATTCGAGTATTTATCTACTTGGGACATTCGCTATGCGGGTTTTGCTTGTTTTTTCTTTTATTTGTTGACACCTTGACTGCCGTGTCACTTGTAATGTATATGGGCGATGGAATTATTTTTTATTGTTATTCTTGCATCGATACGTTCAGTGTGTCGATTAGAATGTTCGAAATCTAATTTGTTGGCTCGTGGTTTCCAAACAATAAAATGGCGCTGCACAAAATAGAATGTTCAAGTCATGCGAGAATATAAGTCTTTGATTATACGTATTTCAACTTATTGACTAGGCCAGATTTTTAATTAATCGTTCCAATGCTGGCATTTATTAGAAATTATAACAATTATAACAGGTTTGAAATATAACGAAATAAGATCATTTCGAATAGCTGATGTTAATTTATTAAATGAAACGAGAGCACTGATACAATAGAATCATAATGTACTTTATATTAACTTATATTAAGATAATTTAATAGAAATATTTTTATGAGAATAAATAAAAAGTAGAGGAAAATATGCTATTCAATTATTTGAACAAAATCATTTGCTCTAAGGTTGAAGGTTTTGCAAAAGAATTTTATTTTTTTACGTTCATTTCAATATCCTTGATTTTTTAATTGAAAAAACATATACAAACTATTACAATAACGATAAATCAGTATTAATTTATGTATTATTATGTATCACGCTGTTTTACTTTTTCATAAAGTTAAAATTGGTACTTCATTGGCAACTACTACTTACATAACTAGTTTATCCGGTACTTAAAACTTGAGATGTAAAATTATTCAGTTATTATTATTACATACCGAACTTTATGCATTCATAAGAAATATGATCGTGCATAAAATACTAAAACAAGAGCTCAACTAAGAATTGATGAACACTTTTACTAGTTGTCATTCGAATAAATTCCTTTAGAAAACGAACTCAATCAATTACTTTCATTTCCGGTTACATCGGAGATTTACATAAACGTACACGTATTACTCGAGATCGTACAACAGTTTGCTTTATTTTTAAGAAAGAATCCTACGACCTTAACTGGTTTTAATTTAAATTTTAGAGCCTTTTTTGTCACTATGGATACATTAAAATGGCAGAGTTGCGCGAAGGCTGCGATCTTACCTGAAACGATTGCAAAAGTAGAACACTTTAGTTAATACCTTTTATCGACCAGCGATTTCATACGCGTACTTTGCGCTGCATGTTAATTATAGGTTGGGTTACCTTACGCCGATACTTAACTATGTACAGTGTTGCCGTACAACCAAGACGAAGTATTTTGCTCCCGGAGGAGAGAAGGCTTCGCGAAGTTTCAAACAAGAAAAGTAAACCATTTCGGACAGCCAACGTTTCTCTTACAACTTCCCATTTAAATATTTAATATACTCAATTTTCCTGTTTCCCAAGTATACTTACAACAAATAACTTCACACATTTAATACAGCAGATGTTTAACATATTTAATGGCATCAAATATTTGGAAAGCTCTGTTAACCTGTTAACCTGTTAACCTTTTTCTTCGCAATGAGAAGTTATATTACTTTCGCTTGTCGAATATTTATTTTTACAAAATATTTTATCACAAACATTCCCAATTTATTTATCAACATTGTGTATTTTTTGTCACTTGTTATGAACTTTGTATGAACATAAAATGGCATATATACATTGAAAATTCATTGTAAAATATGTTTTTATGAATTTTTAACTTATATATGACATTTCATACTCATACGAAGCTTATAATAAATAACAAAAATACAGAATGTTGAAAAAATTCTGTTGGTAAAATATAACTCTGGTAATACACGACAAGACTGTAAACGAGATTATGTTATAAACAACAACATAACGTAAGCAAGGAGACAAACATTTATACGTATTAAAACTCCGACATATGCACCAAGTTAATACATACGAAAAATGTTATAGTGATGTTTGAAACTAAACTGTGCAAATTCGAAGTGTTATCATACGACGCAATGCGTAACGAGTTCCACATATAACAATTAAAAATTTCCATGACGAAACAATTCGTCGTAGCCATTGCAGTTGTCCTCCCGGTATGACGAAATGTTTCCAATTATGATTAGGTTACTTTCCAATTATGATTTTCACACCACTATGAACCAATTGAATTCTTGCGTGAACATAGACTCGTTCCAACGAAGTTTCACGCACAGCTGATAATTCGGCGAACTGACAACGAAAACTATTTGATAAATAATGTCTAATGAACAAGTATACGACGAATCTGCGAACCAATTGTGTGTCAAAAATCCAGATTTAATGTTCGGCAAACTGGTATCGTCGCGTTCAATGGTTCTTTAGTAGCAAAGCATAAATCACGTTACAGAAACGTCTCCGTGCTCGCTATAAACCGGACTCTGCGTGCCAAGAATGAAACGACAATCGTCTGCCATATGAAAATGAAGAGCGATTATTATTGATCCGCACTACTTGAACGATCAGCGTTCAATGTTTATTGTTCTAACAAAGCATCCTGTAGCCGCGGCGAAATGCGAGTGCCAGTTTCCGTGGCAAACAGAGTGAAACGTCTGTAAAAGAGTTCTACATGTTCACAACGGAGGCGTCGGTTTCGAGGCGAGAGAGAGTCTGGCCTGCTCTGTAGTTTCTCCGAATCGGTTCAGAAATTATAATGACGCGACCTGTTACGATTTCCGAACGCATTTCACGAAGTTGCATTCGAGTCGATCCAGTTCCTCGGCGGGTTACGAAATTCTTCCTCGTGCACGTGGACCACCGTATCGTTGCTCTTTACGCAAAGCTTTTTCGTGTGTCAGAGAGAATTAAGTTTACGAGAAAAAGAGAAAAGAAATTACGTGAATCACCATCAAGACCGAATAAAACATCAAATGCTTGTGATAGTTTCAGCGGTGCAAGTAGACCATGCAGGCCAGGTTCTCTCCCAGCCTCAGTCGCGTCCTGGCCATCAACAGGTCAGTAACAATGATAAATATTCAAGTTTTTACGCGTAATCCGTTGGGAAGTGTAATAGTGTGTACACCTTTTGGTAGTCTTGTCTTTTGTTTAACGTGTTCGACACGTTGACTGCCGCATCGTCTCTATATGTCTGACGAAACACTGTTCGTGCAAAATGAATTATTCCCCTGATCGTACCGAATTTCCTTACGATCTGCGGAATACAGGAGAATTGAAATGTTTTGATATTGTTAAATTGCTTTTTGTGGTCGTTGAGTCGGCTGTCAACGTGCTAACACACTGTGTAGATGAATTGTTAACTACTAATGATACCGAGGTACTGTTCATTGCATCTGTGTACATTGAATGGTACTTCATCTTGATTAGTACTTTTGTGAGTGGCGTCAATAGCAGTTTTATCTGCATGTGAAGTAAATATATGTAGAATGAATATTATATAGATATTATTATATACATAATGTAACAGTTGTATATAATATGCTTTTGTGAAAAATGTCCCAGTCAGAAAATTCTTTTCTAATTTGCAATTATATTATTCAATCTGGAAAACTATATTTTGTGCTGCTAGATGTGTAAATGCAACATCGGCGGTACACTATTAAAAAGTATAATAGAAATTTATCTTATGATATGTTAAATCAATATAGAAATAAATTCCTTCGCACACGTTGTATCTGGAGGAAATTACAATGACCGATTGCAAAACGTAAACGCAATTGTTTATTTAATCGGTGTCGGTGAAAGGGAAAGCTGCTGGACAATGCCGTGCCAGTTCGGATACGTTACGTATCGCAGCTTGATCATATAGTCTCTGTTGGAGCAACTATTTAATTGTTTGTTGTCCCTATTTTTCCTCTATAATGCTTCCCCTATAATACATTTCACATGGAAACGTATCTTGAAACAAAAACTTTAAAACGGTAATTTCGCTCCGGCGAATGCATCGCCAAGGGAACTTCGAAAGTTTCCCTCCATTTCGGAGCAAATTGCAGCCACATGTGCAATGAGACAATAACATGTTGAGCTGTTGTGCTTGCTCATGCTTGCACGCAGCTGCACTTCTATCAATATTTTAAGATATTCGTAAACAAACTTCTTTACATTCTCGCACATTTTTTCTGTCGCTCTTATTTTTGTTTTGGATATGAAATATGATCTAATACTCGAAAGAAATACGGTTACGAAGTAGTTATTTGTTCAAACTCTTTGAAGATCAATGAAGATAGGAGAAAAGCGTTAAATCAAATTTTCGGAAGAATTGTAGATAGAATTATGCACAGCTCGAATAATTTATTTCATTAACAGTTTAAGAATTATCTTTCTCAATTTTGTCAGAATATTGACAAGTGAAAGAACGGGTACAACTTAAACAGAATCATTTCATAGCACCGATGTTTCACGTCGAACAATTTAAAAGAAATGATTGAGAAAATGTTTCGAAACAATTAATATTGGATAAATCAAAATCAGCATCTGGTTATTTACGAAGATATGTGCAAAGTATTCAATTAACACGAAACCTACCATGCCAACCATTTTGACAAATTTTACATATTTTATTTTAATATTGCTGGCATTATGCCAGATGCCATCATTATTAATTTGTATTAATAAATCGTTTTTATTCTGATATTGAAGAACCGGATAATCGAAGTTTTACTATATTTACACATACCGTGACAGTTCTTTCGACCGATTTCAAATTTCTTTGATTAAAATTGTTCAAATTGTGAAGTCTCCTTCGTAGGAAGATTAAATAGATTTCTTTAATATTCTTTATTAAGATTAAGATTCTTTATTAAGATTAATTCAAGTTTTAAGTTATAATAAAAATTATGGAAAGTCTAAATAAAAGTGTTATTATTTTAAAATAATAACCGATTTCAAATTTCTTTGATTAAAATTGTTCAAATTATGAAGTCTCCTTCGTAGGAAGATTAAATAGATTTCTTTAATATTCTTTATTAAGATGATTAAATAAATGTCTTAATTCAAGTTATAGGTTATAATAAAAATTATGGAAAGTCTAAATAAAAGTGTTATTATTTTAAAATGCATTTAGTGCACGGTAGGTTTAGCATTAACAAATAGATTAACGGTGGTTGGTAAATGGTCAACAGAAGGCAAAGAAGAATTGTTTAAATATCTACTAAAGGTCCGAAGACGAAAATCTTGTTATATTTTGTAGATTTCACAAGAAAGGAGCCTAACTGACCTAAGCCGACCGAAAATCGGCGGAAGCTTAAATCATCCTAATCCATTTTCACGGTCGTTTCTGCATACCAACCCCCAGCGACAGAATCGCCGGTCTAATTACTTCCTCAAGCCCCTATAAGCCACGTCCGCGTTTTTTCCCTTGTACCCGTGGCTACCTCCCCAAGCGACTTTTTTCATTGCGTGCAAAATTAGTCTAACCTCAAATTAGTTGCCCGTCTACCCTCGAGGTCTCTCCCTTGGCACGTTTTTTATCTTTCTATGAAACTCGAAACCTGTACGGTAACGTTGTTTTGAATTACGTCGCGCGACCAGAAGTTTTTTTCTACTTTCGCCTCCCTCTCGCCTCCCTTTCGGTTCCCTTTCGGTTCCCTTTTGGTTCCACTCGAGCGTGCCTCACCCTCCATGCAAATCAGCGTATCGCGAATCTACCGCGCCCTTTGCTAAGGGCGTGTGCGCACCACGAGTCTTCTTCCGAAAGGAAATACTCCAGTCGAACGGCCGGACACTTCTCGCGCTCTCTCTCTCTTTGTAGGTTTGTTAATATCGTCGCTTAGATGGGGTTGAATTAACCTGTCGCGTGTCGAGACTGACGCAAACCATAACAGAGCTATAGAAATTATGAATGGTAGATATTTCGGGGCACAAACCGTCTTCTGTGGGTTAAATGCTATCAAGAGGCGTACTGTAGATTCGGAAACGCTAATTTCCGATTTTCGACAAATTGTTGATACTTGAACTGTTACAATTTCTCT
>CM052166.1:1804218-1815648 GCA_028455555.1 Augochlorella aurata | reverse complement strand
CACAGCCGCCATAATTACACGAATAGCGTGGCGTCGAAAGTATTAAAGCGACGGATTTCAATGGACGTTTGTAGCTCATTAAAAACCAGAGCGCAAATAAAAGGGCAAAAAAGATCGCGTTAACGACGTGCTCGACAATTAACCACGCCGGATGGAAGAGGGAAAATGAAGGAGGAAGAGGAAGAGAGGTCTCCTGTCGTCGGGACGACAGGCCGGCCGGGAACAATTAATTAACGCCGTCTTAGCCGTTCAATTTAGGGCGCAAACGAGTTGAATCCTGGCTTACCGAGAACGGCCTGTACAAACGTCCTCCCGCTGCAACCTGTTGCTAGGGAACCAAAGAGGTGGTGGAAGAGAAACACGAGGACAGGGTAGGATGATGCCCACGGCGGCTGATAGGGTGGCAGTGATGCTGCGAGCTGGCAATTAAGCCATCAACCCTTAATGAATGAACTCCGTTCACAGACACCGACCTCTGGCAACCCCATTAGCTAACTAACCCCGAGTTATTTGCATATCTGTCGGCGAGGGTGGATCGCTCAGATTCACCGAGACAATTACCACTGACTTCATGGTCAGGTGCTTAAAGGCTTAAAGCGGAGGAATTCTTAAAGAGGTCCCGCGAGTTGGTAATCAAGCCACAGGTCCTTTTAATCGCTCGGCTAACGAATCGGACACTCGAATACCTTGATTTGAATTAACAGCGGATGTTCAATTTGCACGGGCATCTTGATTTGTATTCTTTTGCGGATTGTCGAGTACCAGCCGGTTCTTAATTAACGTGAAAATATTTCTTAAAATATTTAATCGTCTGCGTTTTGAGAATTCTTCGGTTTCTTTCATTGCGTTTCTACGATTATTCTACCTATTTATAAAACAATTAATAAATCAGCGTCAACGCTAAATGTTCGAGTTCTTGATTAATGCCAGTTAATGTTCTGGTAAATAAAACTTACATTTGGTGTAAATATATACCATTTTGACAAAAACAGTGAAGTAATTATTGTTAAATTTCAAATCTTGCAGTACTAGAATAATTAATGAATAGATTGTGAGTAAGCATGGTCTATATTAATTGCAACAAATTCAACTCAAATTAAAATATATTCTTTTAATCACGTTGATAAAGTCAAAGGAAGGTCAATTTAACTTCTTGCTGTTTACTCTAACTTTCATCTACACATTTTTGTTGTGCATATATGAAAATTGCAGTATATTACTTTTGAGTTATTTTTATTTAATTATAGTTAAAATGTTAGTCGTATAAAAAGTCGTACTTCAGTTTTCAGACAGAAGACACGCCTAATTACTTATTATTCCTAAGCGGTAGTTTTTATAAGGGACGAGGATAGATAAATAGCAACGGAACGTCCAGTTTCATAACTATTAAAATAGTTTCAATTTGTGGACTGACCTAATAAAATCATTGGCACAGTTATATAAGCGTGTAATAGTTATAAAGGCAAAATTAATTTCGGTAAATCTATTTCACTGTAGACGTACGCGGTCTGCTTATAACGAGCGGAATAAGAGCGAAATGCAAAGTGATATTTCAATGCACATGCACCGTAACCAGTATTAGCGCATGGGTGGTAAACGTGATGGACTGTTTCCGGCCGGAGTTAAGAAGTATTTAATTAGTACAAGTTAACATGGTCGTCTATCGCCTTGCTCAATTTCACACGCGAGCGTACCCCGCATCACCACGGAATAAAAGATTCTGTCTTGGGGCGTGAAAAACACGACGAGATAGTTCAGCTCTTTTACCACGTGGGTTGGTTTATCTACGGAGAAGATCTTCGGACACAGCCCGAGCAAATTTTTTCTTCTGGGCTCCCTCGCCACGGGTAAAAACTTGTCTTCGCGCGTACACATTTACGTATCGCTGAACTTGCGCTTTTTTCTTCATCGAGTTAAATGCATATTTCTTAATTACTGAACCAAGACTACATTCGATGTGCTCTTTAGATCTCGAGGTAGCATTGTCGTGATACAAGTCACTTCCAGCCTTCGTTACAAATATAGATTACGATACTAATTAGTAGACTACGGATCCTTATGCAAAATAAGAATTTTCTGCTCGCATTAGTTAAACCTTTATTTCTTCCGTTAATAATTTTAATATTTCTGATATCTTCAGTGTTGACCACTGTCGAAGATTTTCGATCTGTTAGACGTTATTTTAATAGCGTAATTATCAGATAGAAATTAAATTAAATAACGATTTTAAGAGATCAATAAATATTTTATTAAAAAGCTGTAATAAAAACACGAAGCATAGCAAACACACGTGTACATAATTAGTCAATTAGAAGACTGCATTTCAAACTACAAGAATAAGTACGTATAATTACTTAACATTTCACGCGTTTGTTCTACATAATTAGACTGTAATATTTTTTGCATTTGCATTAATTCAGTATTGTTTTCTTATTAAATTATCATAAATCACACGAAGAAAATATATATAAATTTATAAATACATGCAAACTGCTTATAGATTTGTAATACTTTAAGAGTGTTTGTAACGCGTCAGTGTAATTCCTAGCTGTAAACATGATAGAAGATCGGGAACTCGCGGGACACCGTGTAGATGGACATGATCGTTGAAACAGTTGACGAAAATTGGCGAAAGTGAAACGGCGTCGAATTAGTCAAAAGGCGAATCTGGAAGGGACGAGTGTTTGTCGTATCTCCGCCATTCCGGGGCATCGCGTGCCGAGACGCACTTTGTCCACCTAACTCCCTATACCTTATCCAGTCCTTAACGCGGGAACGCTAATTCGTTGATTATCCTAATGACTGTCAGGGAACCAGCAGGAAAGAAGAAAACCACGTACCGTGACCCCTTTGCTTAATTTATTCCGAGTAGCCCCTTTGAACTCACCGACAGCGTTTGCATATTCTAAGGATTTCGAGCCCCGGCTCGTTCTCTTCAGCCGATATGATTACGCCATTCCCGGGTCCGCTGATTCCCCAATTAACCAAGCATTCAATCAATATCGGAGAGAATTAAAGAACCGACAGCCCGGTACGTTGCTGCCCTCTACCCTGGAAATCTTCATTGCTTATTACGGCACCGAGCCATCTAATAGTTACATGCGCAGAGTCTTGATCACGATAGGGCTTCTTAATCTTACCAGACAAATCTGACGACCTAGTTTCTCACTTCCTCTCGTCTGGGCTTTATTCCATTCCGTGGCGAACTCGAGATATTACCGAAGATTGAAACGTCACCTTTTTTTACCGAACGGTACCGGCACACTCTTCTCGAACGCTCAATCATCGACGAGAAAACGTCCGAATAGTTCTTAATGTAGGACGTTGCAGAGTCAGGCAAAATTTTATTCGGATGAGGGATAAGACCAGCGAATGAAATTGTATTCGACGAATATCGAATTAATATGCAATTGTGTAGAAATTTATTTAGATAAAAAGTTTAGAATTCTATAAGTATTTGAAATTGAACCGATCCTGAGTATGCTCGTAGAAATATATTCTTATAAAGTTACGCGAAAACGGAGTCAATAATTATTCGCGTTACTGTTCGAATAATTTTACAATTCAAATAGATATAGATAGAATAATTTATGACGAATAATAAATAATTATTATTCGAGTAAAATATGTTTATTCGAAACAATTCGAGTAATTTGAGATTTGTATAGATTAATTAAGTATATGAAGGGACATCGTTCTCTATCCTAATATGTTGTAATTAAACTTAGTACTTTGTGCAATATCAAAATGATTCCAGTTGAATTTTTACTTTCGTAATGGCATTAAGTAAATGTAGGCACACTATGAATATGTAACTCTCTTTTTCTCTTAAAAAATTATTAGAGACGAAAAACTTTTATTCGTTGCAATTATAATGAAAATGGTACCGTAAGTGATTAATGCATCATATGACAGCATTCGCAGATTTTTCATAATAAAGTCTCTAATATATTTAGTATATATGAATGTGTACAATATATGTGTTTTATATGAACGTGTACAAGAGACTATACATATAATCATTGTATGATGTCACTGATGTCACACATATAATCATTGTATGATGTCACTGTTCTTACAACGAGACTATAATAGTAGGTACGATATTTGTGTAAACTGAAGACGCTTAACAAATGTTCCAAATTGTGGCAAAAATACAGGACATAACATGATACTACAATGCAATCGACAGAACAAAAATTTGCGCAATAGTCGAGATAACTAAACGCGTCTTCTAAA
The DNA here is from genome assembly GCA_028455555.1 of Augochlorella aurata. NCBI lineage: Eukaryota > Metazoa > Arthropoda > Insecta > Hymenoptera > Halictidae > Augochlorella > Augochlorella aurata. The sequence goes on along the minus strand of CM052166.1, from coordinate 1,811,409 downwards.
ATCAAATAAAATAGGCAAAGGTTCGATTCACCATCGTGAGAATCTCACTTCATCGTACAATATAAAATGATCTCGATGAGACAGCAAAATCAAAAACAGTATCAGTAAAGAAAAATGATATTCGAAAACTATATAAATACATGGGTATGGAGAAAAATACGAAACGAAGCGGAAACAGTTATGTAATTACAGATGTTAAAATGTGCAAGGTCCAGAATAATTGGATGCAAGAGAACCGCAATAAACGCAACTGACGAGTGAAAGTGCCGTTTTGAGAAGACAATAGCGAGAGAAAAGGAGAAATAATAAACGGTTCGGCTGCGTCGAGGAGCTTCTACACATTGGGCGGAGAGGGCCGCGTATAGAAACAATACAACGAAAGTATGCAAAAGTTGTTCAAGAACCCTTAATTCGACTCAGGTCGTTGAGAAGACGGTATATAAATGCGAATTTAAATTATACGGGTACCGGTTGCCATCTCGATAGGGTTTCTTAATCCCCTCTGGGAAACACTAACGCCCTACTTTTACACTCTCTATTCAGCCCCGGCTTAATTACTTTAATCATGTGTCGGTGTCGCGAGGATCGACCAATCGCGGGACAGATTTAATGCTCGGTTACAGCAGAATTTCTTAACGCGAAGCTGAAGGAAGAAGACCCTAACGTGCCCGAAGCAAACTCCATTTCCCGTGATAAATACCGGCCGTTCATCCAATTAACGCCTTCGAGCATTCTGATTACAGGGCGCCGTTGCTGTTTTATTTCTTAATTTCTGTTCGTCGACGCCGATTTTTACGACGCTAAAGACGCACTCGCATTATTTTTCGAGAAATTTCAAGTCGTCCGATCGAATGCGATTACCAAGAAACCTGCATGCATTACGATATTTTGTACGTGCTCGATCTCATGTCTTTACTGCGCATGAAACGGCGTTTTTCGAAATTAAGATGCACGTACTCCTTTGCCGATAAAATTTCTTCTTGGTGAATTAAACTGGACCAGAGAGTATGCAAATGAAACACCGGAGAGATTATTACGCTCTGTTATACTGAGATATTGTTTACTAGTTAATACACTAGTTAATAAATGTCTTTTATTACTCCAGGTAATGAAATTCATTAAGTCCTTTGGTTACAAAGACATAATTTATTCTTCGTATCTTTTAACTACGTATATAATACCAACGTAATCATTTACAGATGATACGATCACGCTTTAATAAGAAATAATAAAGAATCGTACGTATCTGAGAACAATTCTGAAAGACACGAGCAACAATAAACGAATATTTTGAATTATTTTAATTGAAGTAAATAACTTGTTTCCAATATTCCGTTCCACGAGCTCGAGAAGCAACCGCATTAGCATTTCCATAATTAAAAGCAAAGGGAAACGTCATAAACAGAAAATGGACAAGGTAGATGCTGCATGTACGCAACCTTGTGTGCTGCGAAACGATACGCCGAGCAAAAGGAAGACTCGCAACTCGGATTTGCAACTTGCCTCGCATTGATCGCGGGACTGCATTGGTTTTGTTTTACGGCAGCCTGGATAATTAGCGTCTGCGTATCGATTACTCGCTCGACGAGTTCGATGGAACTTCCTTATCGACGCGATAATTAAAATTCACCTGTACGACGGAAGAAAAGAAACGAGCCGGGGCAGCACCCGAGGAATAATCATTAAATTGCCGATCGTTTTCTTCCTCCTTTCTGTCTAACCGTAAATTACAAGATCGAAAAAATTTCATTCGTGTCGCGGATCTCGTTGTTTTTCTTTCGAACGATAATAAGGGAGTGATAATAACGGCAGGAGCCTCGGATATTAAAATCTTTCTCCTTGGCGGGCTTTGAGTGTTTCCCCAAGAGAAGGAAGTGGTGCTTCCAGCATTGTTTGCGGGGTCGACTCGAATCCTCCTAATTAGAAAATTCTCGTAGCGACCCCGTCTTCGCGGGCACCTTCACCGCTCCGCGAACCTTTTTATTATACGAAGGCGTAACAAGGGCCGAGGGTGCCTCGGTAATTATTATTCAAATATTTTTCTTCCCCCAGACCCGCCGCATTAATATTTACAATGGTACTCCGACAGTCATCCCTTCGCGCAAAGGGTTTACGCGAACGACGAACCCACCCCGAACTGGCTTTCTTTCTATCGGGAATTTCATTGTTACGTTGACAAGCTTCTTAGTTTATGTTCCTGCTCTTGGAATAAAGATAGACTATTCAAATTGTCGTTTCGGTTAATATAGATTAATTTAGCTTCATTTAACAGATTTACTTCCTTCATTTTGGATTCCAGTATTTGTTAAAACGTATCTCAGGAATTTCAATGTTACACTGACAAGCTTTATGTTTTATGTTCATACTTTTAACATACTTAAACTGTTGTTTCTTTAATATATTGAATACCTTTCGTTTTAGTTGGCAATATTTATTGAAATTGTACAATGTGCTTCAGAAATTCCATTGTTGCATCGACAAACTTTTTAATTCGCGTCCACACCCCTAAAAGATTTGATAAACTACACAGATTGCTGTTTCGTTTAGCAGGTTAACTTTTGATCCTTGCAAGTGACAGTTTTTATTAAGGTGTACTTCAGGAGCAATTTCGAACGAACATTTCAGTTTCAACTTACATCTAATGCGGCATTTCTGTATTTCCATATAGAACAACCAATAAACGTTCCTTTCAAGCTGTTTGTTAAGTAAAACTTTGGTACAATTAATGTAAAACAGCAAAATATAAATAGTCTCCATCAATTTCGACATACAGAAACTACGCGGACATTAATTTCTGGTCTAAATTCTTTGAAATAGTTGAAAGTAATGCAAAACTGGCGCATTCGCCAAATGGCTTTACTGATTTGCATTCGATCTACTCGAATCTGTAAGAAATGTATAAAGTTCACACCAGATCGAGTTACGTTAGACTTTTTCACACAGGATTAAATAACAATTTAATTTAACGCAACCATCGCTTTCGACAGCAATCGATCCATTACGCTAAAGAGTCGCGAGCGCAAATTCGAGTTTTCCTTGGCCGAAAAAATTCTATTCCACGCGCGTTTGATCTGCGTAACAAGCGAAGCATGCCCGTTAGTTGTAACGAGCTACGAGAATTCTCTCGGCTCGCACGTAAAAAAAAAAGCGAGAACAGAAAGAGAGAAAGAGGAAGGTGCACCCCCTTTGGGTGCTTCCTAACGATGTGCTAACAAAATACGGACCGCGGATAAAGGGCTGCTCAAGGAGGAGCATAAGCAGATTGACGAGAAGGAGATCGCTGTGCGTAAAGGCGGAATAAAAAGTAAGGGCTGGCGAAGGCAAATATAAGAGGTTCGGGAGTTAGGTTTAAGAAGCAGACAGTGAAAACCGTTTTCCTCCTTGAGTCGAGACGATATTTCCTCGGCCTCGAGAGGGCGGCTTCCACCCCTTAATTATCCAACTGACAATTATTTTTAACGACTACGCGATATCTTAACGAGACCTAATCCGCCGACGTGGCGTCTATTAAAGAATCGGCCTCCGTGGAATGGTAAACGGAATGTCGCAAAAGGGTGTCTCCTTATCGTGTCCCTTTGTAATCCCTCGTCGAAGGCCATCCTCGCCTTCGTACCGTGACTTCTTTCGTCGAACACCGAGTGTCAACATTTTATGTTACCACGTTAATTGCTTACTGACGTGACGCTTTCGTCGAATTTTACTTCTCGTTACAGTAGAAAAATATTGACTAATTTTTCAGTATGTACCTTTAACGAAAACACTTTGGTCAAACAGAATCGTAACTGTTCATGTATGTAGAAAATATCTTCCTTATCCAGTAGGTATACTACATGTACATGATAGTATGTATTCTTGATTCACGATAAATGCCTTTATAGTTGTTTTAACAATTTTCTTCATGATCTCAATCGAATATTTAGGTTAAGTTTAGTACTTCATCTTTGAAATTTTCCAATACTACATATGTACATAATTTTTCTTCTGGATGTGAAATTTTATTAAAAGAAAATAATACATTAATGTTATTAAATTGTCTTATTATACAGTTATTGTACATTTCTATAAAAAATTTATTATACTTAAACTTTACCCATACATTTTCATGCAGAAGTTTAAGAATGAATTCCTCTTCATTGAATTAAAATGTATTATACCATGGAAGGGAAGACTTTTAATCTAATAGAAATTGATTTAAATATTCAGTGCAATAATAATGAAAGCAATGAAATCAATTTTAAGTGAGACATAAGGAAACAGTAATTATCGAAAGCGGAAATTTTAATTTGAGTTCGGTCATGAATAAAATGTACTATGGATATTGCGATCTCTGTAAAGCAACATATATAATAATAAAAATGTAAATTAAAGATAATTCATTGACGAATGCCGATTGCGGCCAATTATTAATTGAGATATATATATATATATATTTTATATATATATATTTTATATTATATTATATATATTATATATATATATATATATATATATATATATATATATATATATATAATTTTCTCTTCTCTCTTCTCTTCTCTCATATATATGTATCTATATGTATATGATTAGCTATTGCTGTGAATTCATAAAATCAGATTGCACGAACAAGAACGAACCGTTGAAGCGGTCCACTACACTGTGATCACATGACAGAGTCCACTCCTATCTTCAATCCCTATTACAACACAATAATTACCGCACGATAGACGACTTCCCACGTCCGGCACGCCTCACTCATTAAATTGTCGCTTAACGATGGTTACGAGTCTACGTCCTTTATGGTTATAATCGCATACACAGTCATAACAGTCACGATATATCACAGTTAACCTTATTTTAATAAGTATCGAGCCTAACATCCGCATTTATATCTTAATGCGAAGTCATGTTTTACAACAGGTTAGTCGTAACAACGAATTATTGTTTTTAATGGCCACGTAGTCATTTTTATAACATTAGTTTGACTTTAAAAAGTCGAATTTTTGCAATTTTGTATCGATTACTGGTTTCACTGGAAAGTCTTCTCATTTTATTTTCGATTCTCCACTTGCGTGGAGAATCCTCTGTGACATATCGATTACATTTCCGTCTTCGATTAAAATGTCTTATCTACTAATTTGTCACTTTTCAGGATATTTTAAAATATTTGGAACATCACGTGGCCTTTACATTTTAAGCAATGATAGAATATTCTATATACCTCATCGAGTTTTTAATGTCATTCAATTTATTTGTTTGCACTTATTTAAAAAAGATTTTATCAATTTAAAGCTTCATTTTTTGGATGATCAGAGCTGTTAGTTAGGACAATTTAACTAGGAAGGTTTTCGAAGGAATTAAGTAAAGGCGAACTAAATAATTATTTGTACTGAATACTGTAAGAATTTTTAAAACAAACTTTAGCGTATCAAAAGGGTGATTATAGTTTTACCTTTCGAACGTTGTCTGAAATGAGAAAGTATAGTAGCAGAAAAATTTACATTTGATATTATCTTATGACTTTATATTATACTCATATTACATGAATTCCATTTGGATCATACTACTTGTTCATATATTATAATCATATTACATGAATGCCATTTGGATCAAACTACTTGTTCATATATTATATTCTTATTACATGAATGTCATTTAGATCATATTACTTGTTTTTACGTTACTATATATATTACTATTATATAATTATACTATTATATTATATACTATTCGTATTATATCGTATTAGAAGTACAGACTAAACATTAAAATCGTTAATCATTAATTTTAATCATTTAGAGTAGCAAAAATTTGATTCTACATCGGAAACAGAGATCGCAAGAGACCCTTTAAAATTAAATCTCGTTAAATATGCTAACACAAACAGAGCACAAAGAGATACATCCATAGCCAAGCAAATTACATAGAACATTCATCACGGGAAGACTGCACAGAGTGTACCCAAAGAACCTAACGACCAGTAATTAATGGTAGTCCATTAGCAACAGTCGCGCGCCAATAACCCGAACAATTACCGATTTGATCTCCAATACAGAAAACCAATTGATCAAACGGCGTGCTTGAACAAACTGTGCGTATAAAAACCTTAAGAAAACAATTACGCTGACATTCGACAGACGGCAAAGTACCGATAGCCATCGGCACTTGACCCCATCAGACTTGAACGGGGGTGAGGTGTACGCGTCGAACGGATTCGGCGTCGAAAATTTCGTCGAGGCACGCTACGCTTTTCGTGTCATGTCAAGGAGGAGTATTAAACGATCGGCAGATGATTATCGCGGCGAAGAGGAAACAACAACGGGCAAACGGTTTTGCCGAAGTTCGACCTCGGCTTCGGTCGAATTCGTGAAAGGAGCCCGAGGAATTCGAGGGCAGACCGTGCAGCCGAAGGTGAAAATAACGAGGTGAATCTGCGCGAGCGTGATCCGCCCCTGACTTTGGATGCTCCGTGTTGCTCTGCATTTAAATAATTAAAGATCCGACGGGACGGATGGACACACGGACCCGTCGTATTAATGGGATAATCGAGCGTTCAACGTCGAGCGAGAAGAGAAGAGTCCCGGGAGTAGGGGAAAGGTTGGTGGTTGGTGACGGTGGTGGTGGTGGTGGACGGGTGATAATGATTTTATAGTCAGCTGAACTACCCGGGGGAGGAGGGTGAGAGACAATTGACTCGATAATACGGGTCTTCCTGCCTGGCACCCGTTGATACCGACGGCAAATCAAGTGCGAACACCCGACCAAGAGAAAGAGAAGAGCCGAGGGACAAGGATAAATGTTCCGTTCGCTAATGACCCTGGTGCCTCTTTAGGAACTGCTTCTCGACTTAGGCTACCGGTCGAAGACCTTTCTATATACCTCTTCGTTACAGGTCGAGGAATCAGGTACCTGACAGCAAACTCCACCTTCTGGCTTCTGCAACACCCTCTTGTTATGCGGACTCAATACGGGTCCAGCTTTCTGTGGATCACTCGCCCGATCGCCCGAAGAAACATTGTTCCTCTAGGTCGATCACACAGTATCTCCTTCACCGCTAGGCACCACCGCGATACCTGTGTCTGAATCCTCTGCGAGAACTGTTCGATCTCTTATCAGTGAACTGCGGACCTGTCTGCAGAGTAAACGATTCCCAAAGCGATCGTGGGAAACAGAAATTAGATAAACGTCAATTGTTTTTCCAATAGCTTTAAT
>CM052166.1:1782457-1804118 GCA_028455555.1 Augochlorella aurata | reverse complement strand
TCTATCAAAACAGAAATTAGATGGAAATGTATTTCGTCTTTTAATGTTGTTAATACATAGAAAGCAATGCTGCAGTATTTTTAAATGCTTCTCGCGCATACCTTGATCTGCGCTTCGTTTATCTAACTTTGCGATAAAATTCGCGATCTACCCATAAATCGCAGCTCTATTCCATAACTTGATGCTGACTAGAGAGCATCGAAAGTAACCGTCGATAATAATATTCTGCTCCGGATCGAGCCGATCACGACCTACGAAGCTTGATAATTACAGACGAGCGTCCAGCGAATGAACACGGGTATCATTAACACTTCCTGCCTCGTAACGACTCCTCGTCTGATACACGATATACGCTGTACCCCTGCGCGTCACTGCGTAAACCTGTCAACCTGCTTAATTGACATCGAACACCGACCGTACCGTTAACAAGCATTTAATCGAACCGATCTCGAACTATTCTCCGAAAACTCCTCGTTCCCGGGAATCGGTTGTAAACCCGTGTGCCGTATTCTTTCACAGCCTGAAATCGGGAGGAAGCCGAAACGGAAAAAGAAGTGATCGAATTAAAATTAATCTGTGATAGCTATGTCCCAATTTGTCCGTCTGCAGCGAAAATGGTATTGAATTCTTCTCTCGCGCCGGTTGTGGTTATTCCGTTAATGCCCGTTGCCCTGCGGCCCGGTTAATAGCGACCAATTTACCTGTCTCACCGAGGCAAGAACGAGTCCTATATAAATTCTCCGTCGATTACATCGGCGACGTTATTATGACAAAGTTAGCGCAAATCAATTATATCCTACCTTCTGCTTTCTTGGCCACCTTCGTCTTGGAAAGACCAAAGGCGAGCGCCAACTTTGAAACTATTCGAACTATTTTGTATTTCTTCGCTAGAACGTTTTTTGCAGATTATTTATGGTCACTTATTGTTTTGAAGATGAAAGGGAAAACTTCGGAATGAATGGTTACGCGTGTAGATAAGTTGAGCACTCGGAGTGAATGAAGTCGCATCGTAAACATAGTAATAGGAAAGTACAAGTGGGAATGACGGCAAAGAGACTGACGATATTACTGTGATTAGCGATAGCAATGAAACCGAAAATGAAAATTGCTGTTTGAGATGATTGAGCGGAAGTAATCAAGAGTGCATGAAAGGCATTTTTATTGCTCGATAAATATTCTTGTTAATGGACTAATTTCACCTTGTTCTTTCGTATAACTGATTCGAAAATATTTAATTAAGCCCTGGTACAGCGCGCAACAATAAATAACTTACAGGTGACGTAGATAATATTTTTATCTGAAATATTAGATAATGCTCCAAGTAAAATAATAATTATTCATTGTGTGAATAATTATTTTATTGAACCTTGTGTCGCATTGACTCATTTTTCACTAATTCTGAAGTAATAGTTAATTACGAATGACTCGGATAATTTCATCTAAATCCTAATGTCAATGCTTGCCTTAATGTCAATACATTGAAAAACGTAATGTCGATACGTTCAAATATTGTTTGTTGTTAGATCTCATGATCTTAGCACATATTTTTACGTCTCAAATGTAAATCCACTTATAATTATCCAAGAAAGTGACGATATATATCAATTGTGTTATTAATCAACAACAACGTACACAAATTTTGAGCCTAAATTTTTATTATTGAAATTATTAAAATGTTATCGACGAATTTTCTCCCTAACTTGTCAGATAAACAAAGTTCTGCTAAAGAAAATTAACCTTTGAACGAGCACCTAGGTTGAGCCTTATGTACAACTTAAAGACAATTAATACTATTGATAATAGTATTAATTAAATAGTATTAATACTATTAATAATAGTATTAATTGAATAGTATTAATACTATTAATAATAGTATTAATTGTCTATAATATTGTACTTATTTTTCTTCGGTCAGCTACAGGGCGTATCCAAAAATCATGGTACAATCAGCTGATTGGAAAAGGATAACGTTTTCCCTTCGAGAAAAACGAGTTTCAAAATTCGGTGAATACGTGTACTATTGGGTAGAAATCGGCGGCCGCGTCTGATCACGACCTGCTAATTCTACTTTTACATACTAGAATTTATTTCTCTTTGCAGAATCGCCAATTGGTCGCTTGTACCATGTCGTACCAATTGCTACCCTTAACATTAACCGTACCATCACTGGTCAAATGACCAGTTTGACGATCTTTATTCTACAATCATTTTTACATTGTAAAAAATACCTCTACTGGAAATTAATAAATATATTCATCCATTTGAACACATATTAATATCAAAATTGTAAATAATCTAAGTAAATTCGATCATGCAATGTTACAAATAGACTGCGGATTTTATATAAAAATGTTCAAAGAGTTTGATTTTGTTGCATTATTTTCCAGTCATTAAAATTATTTAGAAAGGAAATAAATGCCTGTCTAGCTCTTGCGTCCTCGGTCTAGTCGGTCTAGTTGTAAAGCGACACAATCCAGTCACTTTTAGCGCTCGGCATGGTTAATGTTAATAACATTGCAAGCGCTTTCTTTTTTTAAGATTCGCGGTAGTTGAACCTAGATGCCAGCCCAAGCAAGGCTACCCTTCCCAATTACCACAAAATAATAAAAAGAAGCAACATGAATTTTGCTAACAACATCGATCCGTCGTTTGGTTTCAGTAGCGGCTCCAGGTTTAAGCAGCGTGATGCACGGTAACGGTCTGATGTCGTTGCACGTGGAAGGTGGCACGCAGGTCCAGGTGCCTCGCTCGTTAATGCAGGCGTTCCTGCAGCAGGACCCGAACCATCCTGGTTTGGAGACGGTGCGGCTGCCAACACCACCGTGCGGTTCCGACGAGAGCGACCCTCCACAGCACTGTCGCGAGGTGGAGACCGAATTGTGTCTGGTGTGTCGTCGATGCGGTCGGGCCTATCCGCAAGAATCGACGCTGCTGACGCACCAGCGTTCCTGTTATCTAGGCAACCAGCAGCGTCGCGGTGCACTGCGCCTGGTTCAGTCACGCTACAGCTGTTCCTTGTGCGATGGCAACACCCCGGCACGCACCTACACCACCGTGAGCGAATGGCGGCGTCACGCTGAAACGCTGCAGCACCGGGCCCGGTTGGAGGCCAACCAGGAGCGGCAACAGCAGCAGCAGCAACAGCATCATCAACAGCAGCAGCAACAACAGTTCGGCAACATCGGTGGGCTCTCTGGCGCTCAATGCGGCGAAGAGGTGCACCCGCTCACGGACGAAATGGAGGACGTCGTGAACCAAATCACCTTGCTGGCTGCTCGCGCGGCCGCGGAGAGCACGACCAGCCAATCTCAGGGTAACGAGAGAGCGAACCCGGACAACAACAACGCTCCCGACATGAAGAGACAGAAACTCGTGCAGGAGGTGGCTGCTTTAGCTGGGGCCCGTTAAAGTGCTCGCCGACCTGCCGCGCAGACTGCTCGACGAACGCACGAAACGCTTCGGGCTGAAGCTTTCGCGGGAGAGTGCGATGAGATATGTGTATGTGTGTGATAGGTCCTCGGGGATGCGACGCGTCTCGCCCCGAGCCGAGAGACCCTGTCTCGTGGCCGGGGCGGGACCGAACGACGGTGAGACATGGCTGAACGGGGCCGTAAAAGTGTTCGATGGGTGCTCTGTGAGGGATAATTACTCGATAACGAAAACAACGTTCCTAACTGACTAGATAACGGGGAGAGGGTTCCAACCTAGGCATGATATTGTCGGTGAGAGGCTTTTTCTTCCGCTCCGGACACACCAGGGAATCTTTGATACTCCGGGTACTCGCGGGTGGACGGTGGACCAATTACTCGAAGATGACCGCATGCGAACCCCCTCTTTGCTTTCGTTTTTCATTTCCGTTGCGCACTGCCACTGTCGCGCACCGCCGGTTGTATTACCATTATTTTTTATTGTGAGTCGACTGCAAACAGCGTGCCACCGAGCAGCGCGTACACCAAAGTTCCTTCGATTGTGAGAATTACGAGATTCGTATAACGGTACTGATTCGGGCTGGGGTGGGAGTGTGGGCGGGGGGATGATGATACACGGACAGGGAGAGCTTTCTTCGGCGGATCGTCGATGAAACCGATGATGCTCGAGATGAAATTGTATCCGTGAAAGTATTCTGTTTCGCTCGCCGCGGATGAAAGATAGACGGACTCGGGCTGATGAGCTTCACGCGGACAGAACGAATACGACAGGGTGAGCAATAGACGGACGATGATGACGATGATTATAACGATAATGATACTGATGATGATAATGTTAACGATAATGATGATTATGATGATGATGATGATTAGAAGGAGCAGGATGACGATGATCATGATTACGATTGATGATAATGAGAAGGATGATGATAAGGAGGATTATGACAAGGAGGATGATGATAAGAAGGATAATAATAAGGATGATGATTATGACGGTGACGACGATAACGATGACGATGATGATGATGATGGCGATGACGATGATCACGATGATTATGATGATGATGATAATAATGATGATAATGACGACGACGACGACGACAACGACGACGACAACGACGACAATGACAACGACAACGACGACGATAACAATAACGATGATGATGATGATAATGATGATGATAAGGATGATGAGAATGATGAGGATGATGATATAATGATGATAATGGTGATCATGATATGACCACGATGATAATGATGGAGACGGCGGACAAAGAGGAGGAGGATAATGACGATGATGGTGACGATTACCATTGATGATGATGATATTGACGATGATGATGATATGATGATGATAATGGTGATGATGATATGATAACGATGATAATGATGAAGAGGGGGAGGATAATGACGATGATGATAACGATTACGATTGATGATGATGATAATGACGATGATGATGATGACGATATGATGATGATTATGATTATGATGATGATAATGATGATGACGATGATGATGATGATGATGATGACGATGATGATCATCCCTTGACGGCGACGCCAGGATGACGCGTCGGGGTGGGCTGACTTAAACGTTCCTATGTAAAGTAATAATAAAAATTTAATGCAAAAAAGAGTTACTAAAGAAAAGAGCAAACGTTAAGGCGCGCGGTGAGGTAGGGTAGAGAGCACGACGTTCGCAATGGAGAACAAAAAGAAAAACGATAAAAAGAGAAAGCAAAGTGCCGCGATTATTACGAATACGTACGTACATATTCATCTAAATCTTCACTCTCTATCTCTCTGTCTCTCTCTTTCATTTTTTACGTGCGTGTGTATGTGTGGTTTACGCGGAACGAGAACAAAAGACACGGAGCCACGTGTCGGACGGTATGCGATAGGAGTGAGCGTGTCGTTTGACGAGAGGACGATGACCACTGAGAACGCCTTTGCTAAACTATACCGATGGGAAATGGGAAAGAGAACTCTGGGAAAGCCACCATGTCCCTTCTCGCACGAAAGTGAACTGCGGGAGGATGGCGATGATGAGTTACATGTGGATCGACGAGCGATCTACAGAACCCGTGAAAAATCGGTGACACGAGTAAACTGTGACCGATGGCCCGCACGCACATCTGCACACACAGAGTCACGCGCGTTCGTTGTTACAGGTACACAGGAGACAGGGACACGCGCGCGATCACACACCACGCGATCGCATATTACGCGATCGAACGGTACGCGAACACCGGCGCATTATGCATCAACGTAAGCGTGTGCTGACATTGTTCGAATTAACGTACACGTGCATACATACCTACAAAAATGCATACATACAAGGAGACATACAGGACACGCGCGCGTACACGTATACACAGGGCACCGTAACCCCGTAGCTGGGTGGGGTTTAAGTATGACATTTCGCTAGCGACGTAGCGAATTTTAAACGTTACTCTCTCTCTCCTCTTTGTTTCTGTTCTGGCCGAGAACGACGCGACACTCTCTCGAAACAGCGTTCGAAGCATAATCGAAAACACGAGAAACAAAACGGATGGAAAAATAAAACTAAAATACGGAGGCGCAACGCGGCGGCGACCTGTCCCCGCGCCCCGTCGCGGTCACACAGCTCGCATTCACGAACAAGCAAGACCCAGCAACATGGTTCCTATATTTAATAAATTATATTTAATAACGCTAAACAGAAAAATAATGATTAATAATAATACTAATGATAACAATAAACATAGTAATAAATAATGATAGTAATAAAGAATCATAGTTATAGCTATCAATTAGCTGTAATAATCGTGCTCTAGTAAACAGATCGGTCGATCGGTCGGTCGGTCTGTCGGTTGATCGGGCGAGTATATCTGACGTATGCGATCGGGCTCACAGCGCTGACAATGAGAGAAAAAGTACTGCGCTAGCACGCGAACGGATTTTCCGGCAGTTTGTGTCCCATCTTTTCTCTTCCCGCCGAAACCGATCGTCCCACGCCGTGCCGATCAACGAAAAGAATCGATGGACGGATCGATGGACGCGGGCGCACGCGGGGGAGTGTTTCTCGGTAGAGAGAAAGAGACGAGACGTAACGGGTGCGGATGGCGGCTTTAGGGACGACAAAGGTAAGCAGAGAATTTCGCGGCGCGCGCTGGTATAGCGATTTTTCGACCATTTGGAAGTGTTTCTCGCACGCAGCACTGGATCGCGAGACGATCGAGAGAGGCGAGGGAGACACGCGCGCCTCTCGATCGACGGATAAAGGGTTTTGTAAAGATCTGCTCGGGAACGACGATGAATTCACTATTAGGATGTAAGTTACGGTTAATTACAGCTAAAGCTATAGTGTTTAAGGGGAACGAAAGGACACGCATCGGTAGACGACTGGCGGACGCACGCGTGCGCGAGCATATATACATTTATATAGATTTATATGTGTATATAGGCGTATGTGTGCGTGCGCGGAGAATATATATATATATACATATATATATATACGTATATATATATACGTGTATATACGTATATATATATATACGTATATATACTTACGTATATATATGAATAAATGAATAAAATGAATAAATAAAATATATATATATATTTAAGTAGATAAATATATATGTGTGTGCGATATATATTGTACGTGTGCGAGTATACGTATGCACAATATATGTCTCATATATACATATATAATGTTGTAACGCTCTAGAATCCTCGCGGGTAATATCCGGAACGGTGACGCGTATGCACGCGTACGTACGTCGTGTTTCTCGCGTTCGAAATGATGGCGATCCGCGCTGTTCTCGGAAGATTTCAACGAACATTTGGCGGAAGATCGAGGGGCAACAATCACGAGATAGATCGGACAATGCCAATAACTAACGGCGAGCAGTGTCGCCGCGGTTGCAAATCGGTCGACGAGTAGTTTGCGCGTTCGTAGGTGGGATCGCACGAGAAGGGGGCTGCTTGTTGTGTTTGAATCGCGGATGACGATGGCAGAGCAAAGGCGTACAGAAACGAGACGAACAAACGATAGACGAATTCGGTTCTGAGAAAGTAAATCAGGAAGAGAGAGGGTACGGGGGGTGGGGTCGAGGAGGGGGTGAGAAGCGGATGAAAGCATTAAGTTTAAGTGGTCGTCGGGGGCGTGCGAAGCGCGATGCAACAATTATTTCTAAGGTACTAAGCAAACTCGAGGTTCCTGTCTGTAAAAGATGCTTTTTCTAATGTAACGTTGATAACAGCACTTATTAATATTATATTTGAATTATTCTGATTATTATCATTATTTTTTATTATAGATTAACGACAATTATATTTACATATATGTGGTCACGTATTTATTAATTATCTATGTAAAACGTTACAGCGTTGATCGATACCGAGAAGGAAAAGTGAAATGAGTACTCTCTCACACGTACACAGTCATAACAAAGTACACGCAATGTTACAGAGATACATCGATGATACAATCGTACGCGTAGAACGGAAATCGATCAGAATTGAGACTAACACGATTACATCGTCTTGCTCCGTAACCATCCATTTTCTTGGTCATCGTATTCCGAGCATCGAATCGAGCATACCTTTGTAACTGATACCTCGCAAAATATGACAATTGTTACTATTCGGTGGTCGCGGACTAATTAATCTTTGTAGATAATTCGAATTAGATCGTAGTGGTCCTGCGGTACCATAGGTCTCGCAGTTTCGTCGATCTTGAACGCCCCAACGGCGATTAAGAAAATACAAACTTCGGCGAGCTCTGTGCTAGTGCAACACGTTCGCAGAATCATTCTCTACCGTTACTTTGTCACCCCACATTCGCGGCCGATCGCTATGAGACAGGTCGTTGTAACGGCGATCGTCACACTGCCCTTGAAACATTTCGAATTTGTTTTCCGTCGGGTGAGGATGCTAACAACGGGTTCCTATGTTCGACCGTAAAAATGAGTGCAACGCAGTTCGGATTACAACTGGGGCGTGTAAATACTACATATTTTAACAGTGACTCCAGAGGTAGGTACGTCGTGTATCGAGCCGATAATCAGAAGTCAGGTGGGAAAGTTGACCAGCCCTTGTTTTCGCAAAATTGGAGAACGTTTTAACGACGCGATCGTATGTGTGTCCTCGTTCGCCAACGGCTCGTTGCACTAACGCAGATTTCGCTCTAACAAGTATCACTAATCTTAGCACGAGGTGTGTATTCCAAAAGACGATGCGATCTTTTTAACATACATTTTTAAGAAACGGTATACACTTTGGCGCACAAAGGAGTAATATCATGTTCCTTTCGAACGTATACATATTCGTACACCGACACGGACATGCATACACAGATATACACGTATATGTATACGCCAAACGATTAATTTTTCTAATTGATTCGCCGTCATGCGATTGCACGATGATCATTGGGGAAATCAACGAACGCGCAAGTGGAAACGCGACACTTCTCACACGCTTTGTACGTTCGAACACACGAGACGCATACACACACGAAGAGACACCTACGGTCACATACACACTGGCACACACGGAAACACGAACTCGCGAAACCACTAGACATATATATATACACACACAAACTGACACGTACACATATATAAATATATATATATATACACATTGAATTTTCGAGAACGTCCTCGAATCGATAATATCGCATAAACGCGCGTAAGTTCTCAAAACGCGGTAACGTACGTGCGCGTGTACGCAAAACTGGATCTGGTTTTGGCGTTTTGAGTTTTGAGTACGGGAGATTGCGTGATAGAGTAACCGAACCTCGCTACTAGCTGTTCCTAAAATCAACAATGAATGAGTGATAAGCGTGCGCGAATAATTTAAGGAATGATTAAGAGACAGATGCAATGGAAAGATGTGAAAGAAAGATATTAATTATGTTGTGAGACTTAATGTGTCCTCCGCCGCCGTTTCTCGTTTCTCTCGTCGCACGTGACCGCCAATTGCGTCATTCCCAATCCCGCCGAACGTGTCCGGCATCTCGTTCTTCCCGGAACGTTTTGTCGCGATCTGCTTAACGGTCGACGGGATCACGAAATCTTTATTCGCAATGAGAACATTCAAGAATCTTTATTATATATTATAATATAATATGAATATACAGTTCGTGAATACCGTTCAAAAATATCAAATGGGCGATCTTTCTTTTATCGTGGCATGAAAGCAAAACCTGCGGAGATCTACCGTTCGTAATCGACGACAGAATAGAGCAGTCGGCGGCGAGAAAGTTTTTCAGTTTTCTAATCTCGTTGAGTTTCTACGATATATGTTGAGACACTAGTATTTATTGTAGAACACCATTGGTTGACCTCTGTTGCTATTGCAATGGACTATTATTGCGGCCATCATCATTATTATTATTATTATTATTATTATTATTGTAATTATTATCATGATCATTATTATTATTATTATTAACATTATTATTGTAATTATTATTGTCATAATCATTATTAACATTATTATTGTCATTATTATTGTCATGACCATTATTATTATTATTGTGGCGATAGAGGGTGTTTATTACTATTATATTGTGAGCATTACGACTACGTCTATTATTATTGCTATTATTGCGGTTCGCATTATTGTCGATTGAATTGTACATTTGTTCGAGCGACTATTTCATTGACTATTAGTTAATAACGGATACTAATTGATAATGATAGCAACTAATTCTTGTGAGAGATTGCCATGTGTATATCTTATATGTACTCACTATGGGGCCCCGTGGTCGCGCGCGGCGGCGCTCGCGAGACGCCGCCGGGACGCGGGGCGTCCGAAACGCCGGCTCAAAGACCCCGACGATGTTGGCGCCGTGCACCGACCCGCTATACGAGAGCAATTTAAATGAAAAAAAGACCTCGATCGTCGTGTCGCGCAGGTAAAAGCCTACAGGTACTCCTCTCGGACCGCGACGCTAAGCTCCTCGCGCTTCACGCCCGCCCCTTTTTTTGTAAAACGCGGAGGCGCGGGGAGACGTCCAGACGAGAGCACGAGCACAGAAAGAGAACAAAGAGGAAGATGAAAAAGAAAGATACTAAAGAGAACGTACGAAGCGAGCGGAAAACGATACGGATACGGATACGATACGATACGATACGATTACCGACGGGCTCCGGATTAAATAGAAAAAGAAAAACCGACCGAAAAAAAGTAAGATGAGAGAAAAGGGGCGCGCGCGTACACACCTCGTAACTTCACCGGAGAGATGCGTAAGAAAGACGTAACGCGTGGACTTCTTCTTCATCTCCTTCCGAGTTCGTCTTGTATCGATCTCCAACACCCGCCACCATTTTCGTTCGTGATCCTCGCTCGTTGTTTCCGCGCGTTCGCGACGCGGAGACGTCGTCCTGGTCGTCTTTCGCCTAATTTCCGACGCGCGTTTATCCTCGCGCGTGTTTCAGGAGGATTGTAGAGACCGCGGGACGAACAGAAAGAAAAAAGAAAAGATACATAACGATGGTACCACGGATCAA
Source organism: Augochlorella aurata (assembly GCA_028455555.1). Classification (NCBI taxonomy): domain Eukaryota; kingdom Metazoa; phylum Arthropoda; class Insecta; order Hymenoptera; family Halictidae; genus Augochlorella; species Augochlorella aurata. Next base: position 1,793,183 of record CM052166.1, on the reverse strand, counting down.
CCGAGATAAAGACAGAGGGACGCGTTCGGGACGTTCTTTCTTGTTCATCTCAGCCACCTACGCTCGCCCCCTTGTGTACAAATATATATTTATGGTGCCATATGTGTTATGCGCGCGCGAATAGAGGACCCCCTTATTCACGCGCGCATCTAGATTTTATAATAGAGAAAAGAAAACGACGAGGAAAAAATGAACGCGCGTTCACGTATCGACACGTACACACCTGGATACACGACCCACTCACGGATACACGGGCTCACGCACGCACACACATGCACACGCGGATGCACACACGGTGTATTAAATGTCTCCGCACACGGACACACACCGTACACACGATACACGTGCCATGCAAGATGGCTGTACCTGTATACGTATATAAATATACGCGAGCATACAGTGATGCACATATTTACGTGCGATATTCCTATAAAGAGTAAATGAAAAAGAAAATAGGAATTTAAGAGAAAGAGGCGAGGAAGATGCGTCGAGGCGCCAACATCGTGCGGCGAATGGGTGCGGTGCAATCATGTTCCTATTAGGTTTCATATCTAAGCGAGTAATTATACCACTAAATATAAAAATGATGAAGAAGGATATAATGATATTATATATATATTATTGGATATATATATATATATATATATATACATATATATATACATACGATACGATTATATAGATCTAGTCTATAAACTATGAAAAAAAGAAGATTCCCCGTTTCCCCAGGTTCCTTCCCCTTAAAGAGATGAAAAGAAATTGCAACATATTTTCCCATATACATAAATCCTTTCCTCACGTGTAAACGGGACTACACACTCACACACACGCATCAGCTCTGGGATATGTGTGTACGCGGGCACGCGTGTAGTGCTTCTACGAGCTGGAACCGATGCATTTCGGGAAGGATTGTTGTGTTCCGCGCCAGCTCGTACGAGTAACGAGGACCTCGCGAACAAAAGAAATAACGAACCTCTTCGTCTAGAAGTAAGCAGGGCATACGAGTTTTTTCACTAGCCGCGTTTAACGAAACGAGAGAGAAGAGAAAAGGTGAAACGGAGGTAAAAGAGAAACGAGGAAAGAAAGCGTCAGACGAAACAGAGCCTCCAGACTTTTCCGGAGTGTCGATGTTGTTAAACGGTCGTCCGCCGAAGCGAGCGTTCAATCTCACGTTGTGCCGGGTGGTAATCGTTACGATTTCGGTATGCAGCTGTCACTGCGGGGGTGGGTCGGTGTCGCGGGGAACGATGGGGATTGAGAGGGGCGACGTGCGACGAAAGCGGGGCGAAGAAGACGTTGCGAGGAAAAGACGAGAAACGAACGAACGAAGACGAGAAACAAAACAGAGATTAACTTTGGTTCCTAACGCGTCGTCCAAGGACAACGCCTCCTAGGATAACACCGTGTTCACGTTACTCTAGAAGGCTTTGCCAACAGATAAAAAAGAAACAAAGAAAAGAATACTGAAAACAAAGAATATCTTTCTCTGAAAATATCCGAGTACCTCGTTTTAATCCTGTTCCCCCCCGCCGTCGCTTGATTTCTCCATGGTTTTGGTAATCTACTGCCGCTTCAAGCACTATTCTCCCCTAACTGGTGAAATGCGCTTTTCTTGCTAACAAATCTGGCCTCCATATATATCTCTCTCTCTATTTCTCTCCCTCTTTCCTCCATCTATCTAGCTCTCGGGACGTCGCGCAGCGCGTCCCTCTGTTCCGTTTTCTTCCCTACACGTAAGGCAACAGGGAGACTTTGATAAGGAATTTTTACCAAACCACGAATGGAAAACTGTCTGACAGAAATAAAGCTTCTCTTCGGTAAGAAAACGAACATATCACTCATTCGTCGAAGAATCATTTACTCGGGCGCTCGTTCTCTCGAGCACTCGTTTCTTCAATGAAGTTCTATCGAATCCCGTGGACTCGCACAGTGCGTCGTGTTTCGCTGTAAAGGCTCGTTCGGACGTGTCCAGTGATTCACTCGAGTGGCGAGTAGCTACTAAAAATGGTTCAGTGCGTGAACAGGTGTCCAGATTAGTACAACTTTGGAATCCCAGCGTGACATCTTGTGTTTAGTTGCGTCGGCAACTAACGAGCTCGGCTAAACAAATGCATCCGGATTTGTTGCATTAGCTGTCAGTGAGTAGCATGGAGAACCTACTCGATCGGAACGATTCAACGAAATGGATCTACATAGACAAGTTATTAAACTAATCGCCACTCGATTGAATCACCGGACATGTCCGAACCAGCCGTAAGGGAGACTATGCTTTGCAGGAGTAGATCGTGTTCGACAAACGAACGCAAACCTTGCAGCGTTTAATCGATCGTGGGAGGCGATGAAGCTTCGATCGTCTCGTTCCCGAAAACTTGTACATTTCGAGACTTGTATATTATTTCGGCAGAATGAATTGTACACGACCGGACTCGATTCCATGGATTCCCGGCTCGCGGAGTGTCCCATTTCCGAGTTCCGATATTAGCTCACCTGGCAATTTGCATAAAGACGCGAAACACGAGCGCTTAGCGAGCCAATACCGCGATATCACGCGACGCAGGTAACGCCCGTACCACGATGACCCGGCGCTATTTTTCAATGATGTCATTATGGATCTACCTATGGAGCAGCGGACGTAATCGATTCTCCGGCTTTCGTCGCCGCGCCGTGACAGTCTGAAATCACGTATCGCCGTCGATCTCGAATTATTTCTGCGTCGCCTCCCACGATGCTAAACGACCAATTATCGGAACCTCACGCCTGCAAACAATTTCGTTCAATTCTCCTCTTTGTCCCTTGCCACACACTCAGTCCGTCTCTTTTCTAGTACCACGTCCCCGAATATCGTGCAAAGTCTGTTTGAGTTTCCTCAGTCCCGACAACAACAAGATCGACAACATCAACAACAACTAAAGTGTACTAACTTCGACGTATTCTATTAAACGCTAGTTTATCAGAAAATCGACATTCTTGTGTCTTCATTGATCTCCTTGGTAAACGACGCGTCTTGCTTTCTATGCTGCTGCTGCTTCGTTGGCGGTCGTCCGTTGCGGACACGGCTTCGTCTTCGTCGAATCGACGGAGAAGATCGTTCGTAAGTATACATTTTCGATATCTTATCTTCCGCAATAAGCTCGGCAGAGTAAACATTGCAATGTTTGAGAATATTGTTGCTTCTATTTCAAATAACGTCCTCGTACTTGTGTCAACTTATTAATCGAAATTAATAACCTATCTTATTCACTCGTTTCTTATTTTATATATTGCACAATCTTTTCTCTTCAAATATAAAACTGTGAACAAAAATCAATTGGTCAAATTGATGTAAACGTTAAACGTTCGTTATTTCTTATTTTGGTCGAACATTGCAAGTTTTATAACATTTACTCTGTGATTGCAAATAGATTTTATGCGCTATTTCTAAAATATTTCGCAAAGAATGCTACTTAATATTAATTTTGCTGATAAATTCATATTAAGAGAATATTAATTTTGCTGATAAATTCATATTAAGAGAATATTAATTTTGCTGATAAATTCATATTAAGAGAATATTAATTTTAATGATAAATTCATATTAAGAGAATATTAATTTTGCTGATAAATTCATATTAAGAGAATATTAATTTTGCTGATAAATTCATATTAAGAGAATATTAATTTTACCTTTTTAAAATTATAAGAATAAAATCTACTTCTCGTAAACGATACGCAATTGTGAAAATCTGATTTGCAACGTGTTTCGAGCACTCCATGGATTTCGTTAAAGAAACGCGAGCGTCTAGTCTGTCGAAGAAAGATCAAGTCGGTCGACAATTTCAGGAAAAGATTTCATCTTTACGCATGTAAATAAATTGCTGACGGAATACGACAAACAAGGAGAGCCGCGACGAATTTCGCGATGGATCCGAGAAAGAATCGAGGATACCGAATAGCTCTCACATGAAAGAGGAGGAGGAAAAGCGGATCGCCGTCGTCTTCGTGGAGAGTTTACTCGCGAGATGAAACGCAAATTAGGTTTAGAAGGGGATCGAACCCCTGTTGTATCGAAATAAAGGCAGCACATAAAATACATGCGACCCCATCCTCACTGTTCGTAACCTTTGGATAGCGGACTGCGACAGCGAAGCATTCTTCACCTCCTTCGACCCGGTCTCTATCTCAACCACCCCAATTTCTCCGTTCGAGAAACCCTTAAGCGTCCCTACGACGACGCCTTCTTCCAAATGCTAACAGTAAACTTTTCTGAAATATCGAAGAACTAGGGTTTGCTCTTTTCGAGTGCTCCGTTGAAAGATGCCGATCTTTATTAAATTGCCCGTGATTCTTAAGCTTTGAAAATTTATGTAAAGATCGCTGCGACGTAGACAGTGTAAATGTGAATTGATTTCGAGTCTTATGTTATCGTTAGACTGCGGGTTTTATGCATTTATCGTGAAAATGACTTGAGAAACAGTTGAGAAGCACTTAGTAATGCTAATATACTATTACCGTCATTTGAAAATTGTTAAACAAGGAACGAAACTTTTAACAAGTTTTATTTTCCATAAACGTTTGCAGTCTAGTTGTTGCAAACGTCAATGTGTTATCAGTTATTCCTATTCGAAGAATTATACTCTTGAGACTACTTTATAATTTACAGTGAACGTTACATACGTTATTATTATTATTTTTACGTCGTTTAATTATTAAGGAAAGAAGTCCTTGGAATTGCTTCTGAATAAAATTAGCGTAGATCATTGATAGCGATATATAAAATAAAATACAGATTATTAGAACATTGAATATATTTAAGTGTATTTAGCGATAGTTATTTTACTTTCTATGGAGAAATATCTTCTAATAAATATATTTTTCAAGGAATAGTAAATTGGTTTATTAGGTACAATACGAACAAGAGCTAACTTCAAATCAGTCAACAGAAATTTCACAGTGTTCAAATAAAATTCAACACCTATAAATTTCAAAGAAAATTAAAACGAGTACATCATTATGTTTTATTAGTAATATGTCACAATTTATTTCAATGTGATGATATAAAAGCTGTTTTCAATATGGACGTAATAATTACCGTAATAATAGATTACGATTGTATATTTTATGCTAAATATGACAATAAATATTTCATAAATATTTAAAAGTTCGACAAAATGTTTAAATTATTAATAACGATATAATAAACAATGCGAAAAATATGGTACACATTTATGAAAAACTACGTATTAAATTTCAAATACGTTTGTAACCTATTCATCGTACAATTCTAAATAGCTAGGGAAGTACATCAAACTAAAGGAGAAGGTAGAAAGCTTCGCCGAGATTCCTCTGCACATGACGAAAGCAGGAACATACACCGTTTCCCTCTTATCTTTTTCCATTTCCACTCAATCGCATCGAACACTTTAGTATTACATATCTGGGTATCTAGCAAACAGTATATTCGAAACAATTCTTCCAGAGTTTGGTACATGGTTCTTTATATATCTTCTATCTACAGCGAAATTAAATTATCAGTTAATTATCCTTTATAAGAAAACTAGTATCAGAGTAATAGTATATTTGGATTAAAAAAGTTGTAGCATAAATGTTTATTCCTTTGAAACTATTATATTACAATATAATAGTTTCTATGACATTTTTATACTTCATGTCGTAACAAACTGAAATCGTCTACAGTACGTTCACAGTCCCGGACGGTGCAAGGAAGAAATTTTATAAAACACATAACCTAATGAATGACGCTCACGATTGAGAAAACAATTAAATTGCGATCACATTTTCGTCAGCATCAATATCATTATTACTTTTTCACATGTAACAATTGGATTTTTGTGACTTTACAAAATTATATTATACTTATATTGATATTGATACTTATATTATACTATATTTATATTGATTATACAAAAGCATTTAATCATTATTTTGTTACACATTTTAACAACTAGTGCTTTCTTTTGCACATAAGTCGGTCTTCCAGATTGAAGATCCTTATGCAAAATAAATCTTGTCTGTATAAATTTGCAAGAGACAGAAGCCAAATAAATATGTCTTTCTCCCTTTCATAATTTGAAAAGTTTCCAAACCATGTATTGACATTATTAAATTCGTTTAAACCTTTTAGTATTTTAAGCAGTAGTTACCCGATTCTGACACAAATGCATAAAATACACATACACGAAATAAAACAGAGAGTATATTTCTTCAAAAATCTCACAGGACACAAAGTCGCTTAAAAATTAACTGCTCCCTACTTCATAGAATTACGTGAAACAAAAAATAATTCTCCAGTGAATCGAAGCGATATTTTTAAACAATTGCGTCTAAATCATTCGTTACTGAACATTTTTACTGTTTTATAAACGTCATATAATTTGCGCTCGAGACTGCGATAAAATGATCCAAAAGAAGTTATGTGTTAAGTAAAGTGCATACCATGCAGAGGCAGTGTACGCAGGAAAAAATGCGGCTGCACATGATTCCTTCTTGAGCAGTGTTCTCGGAACAAGCACCCGGTATATAAGGAACGTACATCTTCAGGTGTTGTAGCATATAAGACTGTTATACCTACATATACGTTTACCAGCAGGTCGTATCTTCTCGTTAGCCGCGCGATGAAGCTACCCGCGCGGTAGAGTCACGTTTTTAATTTCTACCGAGCTGGCCTTAGTTCATTTTCACACCCCCTCAGTGGGCGCCCCCGATCGCCGGCCGTCTAATAAGTAAATAATAACTCGTTCCGCCACATAACTCCTATCTCCGACCTCCCCTTCGCTGGCCGGCCAACAACAGGCGTTCTCCATGCAATTAATACAAATTCCACGGTGACACGTCGTCGCAACGAGGCGACATTTATTCGCAATCGTTGCGAGCCTAAGGATCCGAAAAGAAAGGCTCGCAAATCTTCCGCGGAGCATAAAACAAGCCGGCTCGCGCGTATTCGAAGCATTCTTTATCTTTTACTACGAAATAAAATGATTATGGCGACTGGCACCACGGAGATTACTTCGGAAACATTTTCTTTCGCAGCGAAGACCATTCGTCGTCGATAATAAATCATATCTGGTAACCTGTCTAAAAATTTCTACCGTTTACTAACCCGTAAAACGTAAAACGTAAATTCATGGTATTAATAGATTTATAGTATAAAGCAGTAATATTTTAAGTATTGCTTCATTCCCTTAGGAACTATCCAAGAGGTAGTCAGGTAGTCAATAGGTTGGTTTTGTAGTAGCTTTTGCAATTTTCAATATAAGTGTTCCGGTACACTTTTTATTAAATGAAATTGCCAGTCTTCGTTTTATTGTGAGACGAGCTGTATTTTTTAATAAACAATGTTGGTTTTATATTTCTGTAATGTCCAATGGAGAATTAAACTAGAAAAGGGTAAATACATATTAATTAGCAGCATCAAACGAAAGGGCTAGTTGTTCATAAATTATTATATAAAACACCAAGTAAATTATATTAATAAACATGAAGAACGTGTTAGTCCTTTTATCCGAAGTGTTCAAATATATGATCTCACCTGCGGCTTCCAAAGTGTTAAATGATTCTCTTTCGAATTTACTAAAAATTAATCTCTCTAGGGTTAAAGTGATACTACCCCAGCAAAACTATAGTGGAGTTTGTTCATTTCTCGAATTATTTCACTTAAATGTAGGAAAGTAATTTATTATATACAGGTTATGTGGTACACGTTTATTTAGAAACTAATGTTTAACAAATAATGTTTAATGTAACTAATGTTTAAAATAATGGAACAAATTATACAATATATACATATATATATACATATTGTATAATTTGTTCCATTATTTTGCACATGTTTGTGTATATGTCGTGCATATAATTGGAATATATTTTGCCTAGAAATTATATAATATTATTACTTATTTTCTTCCTAGGCGTCCAGTGAAACATCAGTTATTAGAATCGCAAACGATAAAAATTAATGCGAAAGGTATCGATAGAAACATATTTAGATCTAGCGTGCGTAAACGAAAGCTCGACGGAAAAGGGATTGGCAAAATTACCTTCTGGCTCGTATGAAAACGTAGATGTATGTCGTGGAGACCGAAAACGAAGGAAAAGAGGGGCTGCTGGAGGGAGAGGGAGCCCAACCTCCTTAGAATGCATGTGTTTGCCTTTAATACATTTTTCGACGATGTTGACCGAAGCGTATCTTCAACCTGTGTACGTGTGTACGCATATGCATGTGAGAACCAACAACCTACAGGGTGCCGCTAAAATATTCACCTTGTCAGAGCCGGACCACAAAATGTAGACTGCAATTTCCGCGGTGGCGAATTCAAAGCGGCGAACGTGCAGACCAATGGGGAGAACGAGTTTTCTCGAAAAAATTCACCTTATCTGATTCTGCGACTAAGAATGATCGGTTTCGGCAAATCTGCTGCGCAATAATTGCACGCTTTCCAAATAATTGTCGAGTCAAGATTAAATGACCAATTTAATTCAAACGAACTTGATGAAAATTAAAGTAGAGGAGTGATTTTTTCGGATTTTTACCCAAATTGAAGAAGTTTTTTATTTTATTCCGAATCTGACAGAACTTAGATATTTCGCATGTCGTCATTTAATAATAGCAATGTAACATAGTGTTATATTTGCCATTCTATCAGTGTGTTATTTGTGATTATTATATGATCGTCGATTATACGATGTATTATAGAAGCTACGTAGACATTCATTTGTTTTTTTAATAATTATAATAAAACAATAATTATTCAACACTATCTTTAAATTCTTTAAATGTTTCGACTGTTTTCAAACCGATCTATCCATTTCCGTCATGAATGAATAAAATCCACAATCTAGTGATTGTTTAATATATATGTTGTATCCAGTTTTGAGAAAACTAACACTTTGCACTCGAAGAATTTTCTCAGATCAATTACCAAGTATAAAATTATATAACACTCTAACTACATTTTTGATAAAATCATAACTGAGTGTGCAAGTTTTTAATTCGCGGAAAACTGCGATTTTCGCAATGTTTAATTGTTTATACCTCACTGGCGAACACATAATTTCAAATTGCAATAGATGAGCAATAGATAAACACACGCGAAATTAAATGTAGTAAACAAAAATAACTTTATTCAAATTATGACCGAAAATAGAGAGAACTGGAAGAAATTAAACAAGTATCTTGAAAAATTATGAAGTTTAAAAATTCGTTCGAAGTTTAAAAGTTCGGTCCAATTTTAGAAAAACTTTTCCATTTTAAAAGTTATCCAGATATATTTGTCCACGACTGTATAAGAAAGTAAAATAGAAAAGTTGCTATAGTATCGCATCCAGTTTTCCAATGGCATTTTAAAAACAATAAATAACAACGAGATATTTTGAATTTGAACAGCGCCGTCAATTGTTAACAACACGAGCAAGTTCACGACGAACACCTACACATTTATCCGTATGCTTAACGCAGTCGATAGTGTGCTCGATCGTCGTTATCAATATACTGATGACCCAATCGGTACGAATACATATTTTCTACCGCTATTACACATGTTTACGCACGGTAAATACTTTTTATCGAATCATTAAGACAAGCTGCATTAACATAATCACAGTCGCAAGCTGAGATAGTAATTTCGGAAATAGCTTCCCCCATAAGTGTTCCGGTTCTGGGCAACAGCCAACCGGCTTCGGAACGATTTCACGGGAAATTATTCGAGACTTAAGTTTGGCCGTAACTGTTACCAAGAGAAAAAATATATGTTATTATGGTCACGCATGCAACCCTAACTCATAATTCAAATTAAACAATCAGTTTGCATCAAACGGTATGCGTGGAGTTTCTGGAAATATATTTCGACTTTACACGTGTCTACGTGCTTCTACTCACTCTATAACTGCCTAACTATAGCATTATTCGCTCAGGTTTGAAAATTCATTTTCACGCTGCTCTATTATATTTTCCCATTTTTATCATGATCCGCGTAACGTAGAAATGTTGAACAAGTAATTGATGTCCAACAACTTAACTTTTCGTTTCAATTCAATGAAATAAAATACTTGAATTTTATACAATTTTTAAGGTTGTGACAGCTACAGTGTTAAATATTTTCAGAAGTATTCATGATTTGCAGAATCATTTAAGCTTCCATAATTTAACGTTCACCGGTAGAATGTAAGACGAGGAATTGTCAGAATAATTACAAAAATTGCTCCTAATCATTCATCCGAAGGTGTTTCTCGTTTTATTTCAATTATATCCCCCGGAAAGTTTATGTTTTAATTACCAGCTGGACACCCGGCTCGTTATGAAATCTAATTAAAGATAATATCAATCTCGTCCGTCCATTACCTTGGAACTAGATAATTACTGGCAATACGTACCGCGATTCATTCAATAATTATACGACTGTCTCATCACCGCTGATATTTCTCAATCTGTCGATCTTTAAACGAACAGAGTGTATCCGTTATACGGATTCGTTTCTAATTACTCCTAATTAGCAGCAATAAATTCTGAACTGGAAATTGCAATTAATACCTATATACTAAAGAAAAATTCTCGAAATCTTGCTAAATTAAAGTTCGTTATTAGTTAATAGTTAATATTTACAGTTAATGAAGTAACTTGAATATCAGGTTAAGGAAAAAACACGATCCTTAAATTAAGTTCCATACTATTGCGGAGATATTTTTTTGCAGGCATTGTTTATACGACTTCTTACGTTTAATAACTAGGGGCATT